>VXBQ01006532.1:624364-850605 GCA_013400175.1 Phainopepla nitens | reverse complement strand
CTGCGCGCACGCCCCAGCGGAGCGGGGCCGGGGATCGCGGCGGTGTGCGCGGCGCGACGCGGAGCGGAGCGGCTCTGCCGGCCGGTGGCACCCGGAGGCTTCCCGGAGGACCGTGTGTGCGGGTAGACAAAGATTAAATAAATACAGAAACTAAGGGGGTGGGGGGTAAAAAAAAATAAAAAAATAGTGTGAGAATGACGGGGACGCAGGAGGCAGGCTCAGCTGCGTTTCTGTTCGCTGGCTGAAACTTCTTGAGAGTTGCAGCCGGGCGGCGAGAGGCAGCGGGCAGGTCCGCAGTGGTGGCTGTCCCCGCCGCCGCCCTGTGCCGGGGAAAAACTTTGCCCTCTGCCCGCAGGCACAGGGCGTGAAGGAGGCGTAGGAGGAGGAGGAGGAGGGCGAGGAGGGCGAGCAGGGCAGTCGTGCTCCCCTCCGCAGCCCCCCGCGGCCCCGGGCCGGGCGGGTCGCCCCTTGGAGGCGCCGCCGGGCGCCTCCGCCGCAGCGCGGATCGAGCAGAGGCACCGGCTGCCGGGGAGAGGCACCCACACACATCCACACATACCCGCCCGGCAGCCCCGGCAGCCTGTTACTTGGCTCTTCCGTCTGCTGAAACATGCCTACAACAGGTTATATCGCAATCCGCCTACGAAGGTGCTGGGAACGTTTTTTTTGTTGTAATTCTATTTCCCTACTCTTCCATACAACCTTATCAGTATTGCATCTTTAAGACTGAATGAATAAAAATACGTTTGGGGCTGAAACTCATTTAGCAGTCAGAGAGCACCACGAAAACAGAGCGTGAAGATGTACGTGAAGATATGAGCCGGGGCTGCTTAAATCGGACTGCTTGAGCCCTCAAAAAAGGTTTATGCTTCGCCACTGGCACTTTGCTGTTAGGTCCTGCTATTTGTAGAGTGAATTAGATGCTCCTCGGTTTGCTCGCTTCCTCTTGAAAGTTGGAAGCAGTAGATTTATCTTCCTTGAGGTGAAATAATGCCACAGTTATTCACTGTGCAACATTTAGCACTTTACATGAGGAATGATAAATGTGGAAAATCTCAGGACAGCGAGGCTGTAGTTCACAAAGATACGGGGAAGGTTGTTCCATGTTGCACCTTCATCCCTCAGGCTTACTGATTCTCTGGTCTTTCTGTGCTTTTTCCTGTAATTATATTCAGGTTGCTCATCAGTTATATGAAATCATGAAATCTCTCCTGTGAGCCACAGATCCTTTGAATATGCAGTCATGCTTTCCCTTTGCTCACTGTTACACTAGCTGCTTTCAGACAGAATGGTAGGATATCCTCTGTTCCATTAAAAAAAAAGAAATTCCAGTTAATTTCAGACTTCTAATAACTTTGGTTAAACACTTGTTGCTTTCAGCTCATAGAGAAGTTTTATTGTTTCATATCTTTTCTGAATGTACAGTATCAAGTCGACATGAAATTTTTAAGTAAGCCCAGCATTTACAAGTTTCTGTTGACATGTATCAGTACAGAAAGACTCAGAGTAATTAAATATTTAATAGTACTTCAATCTGAAATTGCTCCACAGTTTCCTGCTGAATTTCATAAGTAAATCTGCTTTTATGATTAAGTATCTGATTTATAGGGGTATCAGTTATTTTTTCTGAGATTTCTGTTGAAGTTGTTTGGGTTTTTTGTTGTTTATCTGCCTTTTTGCTAGTTGGTGTTTCAACATTTGAGCAGTTCTGTTTGTAGCTGTTCAAGGGAGTTGGATTGTGTTAAAGTGTGTTTCTGAATGTGCTGTTCTTGTACAGTGCTACAAGGTGGGGTAATAGCTGTTCATGCAGCATGGGCTCTTGTTAATGTTAAAGCTCTGTATTTGCTACCTGGTGTGATGTTGGAAGTGTGGTTAAGGCAATCAATGTACAGGTTTGAAAAGCTTTTTTTTTTCTTTTTTTTTTTTCATTCTGTGTTCTTCCATCATTATGACTAGGTTAAGGAAGCAATTTTTTAGTGTTACAAAAGTGTGTAGTTGGTCAAAGGCCTCATGTTTTAAGGAGTTCAAAGAACTTTATTGCAGTCATATTTCTGACCAAACATTATGTTTTCAAATACTTTTTTTCAAAGATAATATGATGATAAATACTAAGTATGGTTTATGTGTTTTGATTTAACAATATTCATGTTTTTTGTTGTCATTTGTTTAAAAGCTATTTTTTAGCTACGCCTTCAAATTTATAAACTGAAGACAATGTACATAGTGAGGCAAAGTGAGTATGTACTGATGTAAAGAGCTGTGAAAAATCTTTTTAAATTATAGAGGCTATGGACATAGAGGCATCTCTGTTGAGTGGAACTGCAAGAGACTTGTTAGATAACTTCTGTAATATTATTTATACTGTCACTCACTTTTGCGCAGAGATGGTAGAAGTTACAGATTTAAAAAGTTTTCAGTTTTTTCTCTGTAAGGGAGAGTTTTCCTACACTATTTTATTGCATGTGAAATATGTTGACGTTGGCAGTAATGTGACTACAGTTGTTCACTGTACTTTTACAACAATGCTAAATTGTTCTGTGATTGTATAGAACATATCTGTAATTGCACTTCTGTGTCTGACATCTTGTGTGATCACCACACTCCGGTGCTGTGACCTTCACTGAAGTACAGCACATAAAGCTGTTTTCTGACATAGTTTAGCAAAGTAAGTCCTCAGTAAAGGAATTTTACCTGGGAATGGGGGGCAGAGGAAGAAAATTTGAAGTACATTTGATATGCTGCTGTGGGCTTAATTCTGTGGATCAGTCACATGCAGGGCGGGTAACAGGAGCTTCCAGTATGTGCTGGGCTGTTCTTGTAAAGGGCTCTTCTCTGAGAGCTGCTGTGGAGTATCCTGTGCGTGAAAGAGTTCTGCTGTGAGACTCAGGTGACCCAACATTCATGGGTGTAAGTGGAGGTCCTGAGGACTTTGCAGAAAATGTTTTGCTGTAGGAAAATCTGTCATTTGAAAGTCAACACACAAGAGAAAGATCATAGAACATATCTTTTGGCAATACTTGTTTAACTCCGACCGTGCCTGCAGTAACTTACATCATCTTAGAGGAAGCCATGAAAATGAATCATCAAAGTTAAAGGTGGATTGTGCTCTTGCCTCAGAATTTTCTGAATGAAAGTGAATATCTGACTGTTTAAAGTAGTGGATGTGTCTGCTTTGTGCCTTTCCACTTCCAGGGTGAAGGATGTGGGGAGTTTGTGTGTTCTGATTTTGCTTCAGATTTGTTTTTTGTTTTGTTTGGGAGGGGTTTACTATTTGCTGAATAATAGTTTCTTTAGATAAAGACCGGAACTGTTCTGGTAAAGCATCCAGCAGTAAAGATGCTGAATTCTAAATGCTGCGTAAGAAGTATGTGAACTTTGTTCTCCTGCACAGATGATGGACGAGGTGAGAGTCTGGCAGCACAGTCACCGTAGTCAAAGTAGCTGAAATGAAAGCAGAGGCAAACCCTTCATTTTGAAGGTCAGGAGTCACTTGAAATTGTGCTTTGATGAATAGGCTTTATACTGGCATAATACAGAGGCGTTGACTGAAGCAAGCAATTGCACATAACACAGTTGCTTGTAGCTCCTAAGTGGTGATAATAACAACAACAACAGTAACTATAATAATAATAATAGTAATAATAATACCTCAGTAGTCACCCATGCAATGGAGCTGTTAGTCCATGTCAGATGTTCCCAAGATACACTTTCTGAATGTTTTGCTTTTGTAATCTAAAATGCAGTAATAGATTGACAGAATAGGGAAAATCCTCCAGATTGAGTCTGTATCCAAGTACTTGTTCTTTAATACCTTCTTTTACTGTTTCTCTGCTGCTCTCACTGAGAGCTGTGTGAAAAAAGTGCCTGTAGACCAGGAAGTAGATGAGGAATCACAGACACCTTGTGTGGTTGCCCCAGCAGTGTTAAAAAGAAATACTAAAAATAAGTACTATATTCAGTGCAAATTTGTGAAATCTGTTTTGGGCCTTTAGACATTGATTCACTCCTGATCTCCATGATGGCAGTGAAGATGGACATGGAATGTCATGTAAACTTTATACTTCCTTTTTGTTTTAGCACTGTTGTAGTTGTATCCTCCACATTGTGTGTGACCCCCTCTCACCTCTGTTTGCAGTTGTGGTAATTGCAGCATCAAGAGTCTCTCTGGTCACCTCTCCTTATGGCCTCCCTTATTTTCCAGTTGTGGGTGCATGCTGCATGCTAATATGCATGGTATATGCATGTAGGTAGGAGGAAGTGCAGCTTTCCTAAGACCTGTCTTTGCTGTCACTTCTGTACATACTTATTGGTTTGTATGTGACTGATGCCATTAAAGGGAATACAACTTATGTATGCACACCTAAAACCTAAACGTGATGTTTGTAAGATCAAGGCCTTTGAGAAGAAATAACATGTTTTTAATACTTATAAATAATTCAATTTTGAATGAGAATTTTAAATCTCAGCATCTGGAGTTTCCCAGTGAGACTTTATGCTAGAGTATCTTGGAAATAGGGACTTTAAAATAGAAAAGGCAATGGTTTAATAATTAATGTAATGATGAACTTCAGTGTATTGTCTCTAATAATCTCTTTTCTTTCTGTTGTCAGTCTGATTTATAATCAAAAAGCATACCTAAAGCTATAATATTTTCTACACTTCTAAGTGCTAATGTGTTAAACTGTTCTAAAGCTGTGTTACTACTTGTTCCATCATATGTTGTTGGGAAATACTCCTGAGATTAGGTGGTGTTCAGACACCCGAGGTCAAGCACTATGTTAAAAGCTTAGGCCATTCTTTTTTATATTACTGCAATAAAGAATATATTCATTTCATTTATATTACCACTTGGCTCTCATAAAAGGTCAGTTTCAGCCGAATGTACAATTACTTGCAAATGGCAAATCTTATAACAAGCGATCAACAATAAAAGCTTTTCTGGGTAATTTGTCTTTAAAACTACTACCTGCCATTTCTTTTGAATGACTTGAGCATCTTGCAGTATCACTTGGAGATCTCTGTCTTATTCCCCATGATACATGTAAGAAAACTGTGCATACTAATCTTCCTTTCTGCTTAGTAAAGTAAAAACGCACAATTACATTAAAATTTCTAGTTGAAATAACAGGCTTGGTGCTTAAAACTCCATTATAGTATCAAAGTATCAGCACTCCCATTATTAGGAAAATGAAATTACTTTTCTAGTGAACTATGACTGTGTGCCCCCTTTTGTACCTGGTTAATGGGTGCTATCTCCCTGTGAAGGGAACCCACATTCTGTGGTTTTGACTGTTCATGCTACCAGGCATAATTATTTTAGCAGCTTAAATATGTGTAAAAGAATTAACGCTTCTTCAGAAATTCCTAAGAACAGCATATAAAGGTTGGTGTTTAAAGGCAAAATTGTTATTATGCTAAAGAGAGAGAATACATTATAAGATGCAAAAGGAATTTAAAATGGGTTGCAGATGGCAAGAAAACATATGCTGGTAAAATTCATAGCACTTTATTCTTCTGTATGTAAAAAAAGGCCTAAAACCTACTGAAACCAAGGTTTTCTTTCTTCACTACTTATTCCTCTAGAGCTCCAGCACACATCCAAAAAAAATGAGCTTCCCTAATAAAAACATTTCTAGGTCTTGTTATAGGAGGCTGTCACAAAGACCACCAGCTCTCTCCGACAAGCTTCTTACAGCTAACGTGACCTTTTCCTTCCAGCAAAGTGGAACAGCAGCACTTTATTCTGTTGAGCAGTTGTGGAACACAGAAGACACGCGGCGTTTGGAGACAGGTGCTGCCAAATATGTGCGGGAAAAGGTTCCCTCTGACTGCACAGGTGACAGCAATTTGGGTTCCTACTGTGACACCTGCCCAGCAGAGCCAGTCTCTGTGGGCAAAGTCAGGGGTTGTGGGTAGTGCTGGGAGGGCTGCTGTCCCCTCCGCCCACTGTGAAACCTGAATGTGCAGGGAGAGGCTGTGCAGCACAACCCAGCTCTGAGATGGGATGGAGACCTGCCGGCCACCCGTCCTGGTCCTGATTTTCAGGGTTGGGTACAGGAGCTGCTATCGGTGCATCAAAAAGAAGCAGCCAAGGCTGATACTCCTAACGCAAACAGCAAGTTGCTCTCCGGCTTGTCTGCCCTGTGAGGTCTGTCACCTTGTGCTTCTAATGGCCTTTTAACTGTGTCTCCAGCTGAGCAGCAGATGTAAAGGGTACCGGGCATCTCGAGCTGGCTTTTTTTTCTCCTGCTGAAAGAAGCTTTTCTACAGATGCTCAGCAAACAGTGGAGCCTTGAAGCTTCTCACTGACCTGTTCGGTTTAAAATAGTAGGGCAAATCTCCCCAGAATTGTCCACTACTTTTAACAGGTGCTGTGTAGTGGCATTAAATACGTTTTCTTACAGAGTTACACATAGTATCTCTGTGTGTGCCTGTGTGTGCATGCAGAGGTAAAGTTATGGCTTTTACCTGGAGTGGCTTCAAAGTCGCACTTAAGGACTGAAAAAGCCAGAGAAGTCGCACATTTCCAGAATAGGTGCTTGCAAACCAGGTTGAAACTTTGTTTCATTGGCCCATCTGACCAACGCATGAATGCAAACATAAGCACAATAAAAAACTACACAGAACTCACTTCATATACGTCAGAAAGATCAAAGGCTTAGTCAACTATGCTAATCCGACTGTTTGAGAAGTCCAGTTAGTTCAACCTTGATGCTTGACTAAACAGTAGGTTCCATAACCTGCTCTGTAAGTCAAAAGCTAGACTTCTCTGTTGCCAGAAACAGTTTCTCTGCCAGTCTGCGCGACTCTTGTCATGTTTATAATGGTAGCAACATATTTATCTGATGTTTTTAGCCAAGTCCCTCTGGCTCATGTGTCGAGTTTCTAACATGCTAGAGACTGCAGGGGCATCTTTTTGGCATTTGTATGAGTTGGCCTTGGAGGGAAGTCAATGCATGGGCTGAGGCATTTGTACATCTCAGTATCATATTGTGATGTGCTGTAGTGGGAGGATGTATGTGGATACTGCTGTGGCTGGAGAACTGTGGAAGCATGGGGAAGTACTCCAGACCTGGCAAAATACAGTTTGTAAATGCTTCACTGTGGTTCTCAGGTCAAATGTCTGCGGATGGCTTTCGAGTTATTGTTGGTATCCCTTACAACCTTGGAGTTTGTCTTTGAGAGCAGTAATTAATACAGGAAACTAAAATGGCTTTCTTAAACAGAATTTATGTTTTAAGAAGTGAAGCATAACAGTGGGGAACAGACATTTATGTGCAGTTATCTTACCAAAAGTATGACAGTGGTGACTGATGGTCACATGGCCAAGGAGGCCCTTGTCAGATCCTGTGTACATTTCCTTTAAGTTCTTTTCAGTTCAGGATTCAGGTTTCCTATCTTCAGGAAATATTTCTCAGAGATTCTGACCTGAACTAGAATACTGATCTGATAGCAAATCCAGCAAAAGTGATCTTGAAGCTGCTCAAGATGGTATGGGTGAATGTGTATCTGAAGTCACAATGAGAAAATGGGGCTCACAATCCAATGGTGTCTTTCAGGCAGATGTCTTACAATTCTGTTGAAACTGCTAGGGAAAGATTGTGCATCCTTTCTCAAGTGTCACTGAAACACAATGTGGCAGTAGTATAGCGTTCTTAGCAGTATAGTTCAGAGGAAACTATTAGCAGCTGAACATTCTTGGCTATTATCCCCACTTCTGTGCTTGGCTTTCTAACTGCATCACCATCAACTTTACAAGCCACACTAGCAAAGTCATCTGTTTTCCAAAACTGATGGAGCTCAACACTTGCCTGGGATGAGGAAAAGTACTGAGAGGACTTTACTACCTTAGGGAAACACTTGTTTGCTACCATGGCAGTGTGTGGTAGTTAATGTGATCAGTTTAGTGGGTGTCTGTCTGATTTTATGGCATGTTGACTTTGGGAGTTAGGAGGCAATGGATGAAGTTGTTAGGCCTCATGTTTGTATACTGTTATTTATCGCTGTTTTCATGTTTCAAGTCTTCTCTACAGCTGAGGGTGCCCATTCCCAACTCTGTGCACCTTTGACCTTACAGTTGTGCTCGTAGTAGCACTGAAATAGAAATTGTTAAAAGCAGTGGCAAAATGCTTCTTTGTGTGTTCTAAGTATCCAGTTGTCAGCCATCAGACTTCAGGCGTAGAACAATTTCTTAATGCCTTCCAGTTTCTAAGCACTCTTGTTTGTAAATGAATGCTTGTCCTTAAGAAGCCTAAACAATGCAGTGACAAATCAAAGGCAAGGGCTGATGAACAGCAGTGTCCAGTGGCTCAACCTGATCTGTTTTCTATCTTTTCTATTAAACTGATGTAGTGTTTCAGAGAGAAAGGAGCTGTAAATACAAACAGCAGCTTCATCTTCTTTTGTTACACAGAGTTGATTCACAGCATAAACACAAAATAAGAATATTTAGTTCTCTGATATTAGCTTTTGGCTTTGCAGCTTTAACATATAAGTTAATACTGCATATGAGCAATTTAGGCTCCTTAGGTGAGAACAGCTATATATCATTTAATCTGTCAGCACTATCTTTGTTGTAGAGAAATATGGAAAATACCTCCTGAACAGTGTCTCAGTCAGGTCATTTTCCCTTTAACCAGTTAGAGTCATTGTGAGTTACAGTATTCTTATCCGATCCAATCCTTGCATGGCATTCATGTATTTTAAACTTTTTCAAAAATTTGATGCCAAAGATGACTCACAGTAAAACCTTCCTTAACAAAACAGTTTTTATTTTGTGAAATAGTCTATCCTTGGCTAGCAGTCCAAAATTGTCGCTAAACAAATAAATAATAGATTTGCTAGATAATTCAAATCAAAATTGCAAAGTAAGTCATGCTGGCTCAACAAAGGTTTAGGTGGGAGCAGAAAATCAAAGTCTAATTTAAAATAAAGGTATTTAAAAGAATGGCATGGGGGATGTTTATTTATTGAATTGGTGACCAGCAGGAGCAATATTCCTTGACCATTGCTATTCCAAGAGATGGTCTTTGTGCTGAGTATGGCTTGGCAATAAGCACTGTTAATGGAATACCTGGAACATAACTAATATTCACTGATTAAAGACAAACACCTGTCTTTGCCATGTAGCATGGCTGATGAAGTGGAAGGACTCCCAGAAGGGACTTCCTGAAACTGAGTGCTGAAACAGTGATTAGCTTCTTCTTAAAGCTGATCTTCAGAAGTCCTGCGCTGTTCTTTGAATGAGAACTCCAAAGCCTCTTTCTTCTTTAACTACTGAGACAGCATACTAAAAGCCGAGTGTGAATTGATTGTAGTCAGATTGGCTCTGAGGCATGTGCATGCTTCTGTTATCAGTTTTTTGAGTTAAAGACCCCCACCCCAAAACCTGATTTTTGGATATCTGTCCCCATTGAATTCAGCCGATGGTGGAATTTTATTGAGAGTTAATTGCAGGTTTGTTTTTTTTTTTTTTACGAAAGTAGATAGAGTAGTAAATGATCAAAATTCAAAATTGCAATTTAATGTGAGAAGCACTGAAGAAATGCATGGAAGGAATAGTCCTGTCTGCGAAGAGGTTCCATTTTACACATTTTACATTTATGTTAGTATTTCTTCATGAGACTTAAAAAATCATAATATCATAGTTATGTATATACTGCGTAAACTTTTCTCTGTTACAGATACATGAATCATAATACAAATAAATCTGCTGCTTAAATTTTTAGTTGTCCTTCTAAAAGATGCTAGCTTCATATCCTGGTGAGATTCCACAGTAATTGATGAATCGTTTGTGGATGCATCTTTGTACCTTGTTAATTAGTAATTTAGAGTTTGAGTTTGCTTTTTAAAGCAGCACCAGCTGGACACTGTAAATCATTGTCTAGAGCACAGTGTATGCTTGGTACAGAAACTGGCCAAACCACAAACTCTTTCCACCTCGAATACCAAAATCTGATTGCTGGCGAATACTTAAACACATAAATACAGATCACTGCTAAAGTAAAGCTTTTCTGTGTCTGATGAATGTATTTAAATTGCTCCTCTCGAAGTCTACCCAACAGAATAATTCTGTCTCTTCAACCTAGAGGAAAAGATGGAAGTATTATGTCCACAGTGTATGGACATATGTATATACATTCATAAACCTCTGTACCCAAACAGGTCTTTATATTCAAAAAGTCTGCTGAGATTGGATCACATTCTGAGGTGTATGTAACACTGTAGATAACAAGTGGATTACAAATTTGGATTTTAAGTGAAGTCCAATTGTCTTTTTAATAGTTGCATAGATTTCCTGTCATTGTTAGTTATTTTTCTTCTTTGAGTATTCTACTGTAATTTCCAGTTTTCAGTGACAGGATGGTCACTGCCATTACCTCCATACCTAATGGACCTCCAGCGAAATTTGGTTTTGACCAAAGAGGAAACACTACAGAAGTTCCCTGACCTTTTCAACTGCAAGAAGTGCAAAAAGACAACTCAAGATGAAGCAAATTCTGCGCCTAAGAATGGATTCATCCAGATTTTATTCTATAGTGCCAAAAAAATCTGATACCAGTCCATAAACTTCAGCTGGGTTAAAGAATCATGTGTGTCACTTTGCTATTGATTTATAAACTTTTAGGTTATTTTCTATAGTCCTTTCACCATCATTGTTACATTTATTGTACAGCACAGACAATAAACCTTTCTAGAAAGAGTAATAGCATTGGAAAATTAGGATCATCATAATTTTAATGGCTGTTATCTAAGTGCTCATCTTTTTGTTCCGTTCTGTGGCTTGTCTGATGTTCGGAGCCGATCAACCTGTTGCATCCAGTGACTCTTCAGATGAGTCATAAGAAAAGGACTGATGTAGCAAAATAAAACTTCTCAAAATGCGTCTGAAGGTTTCTATACCTTTACGTTAATCCGATAGAGAGATATGGATGCAAAATCTTAATCAGTTGAAATGGGCAAATATGAGAGGAGCTGTTTAAAATTTTCAACAGTGAGCATTTTGGGAAGTTGATACTAACAGCTAGCAGCCACATTTTCTGATTAATACATATTTGTATTGTTGACATGCTCATATGAAAGGCAAATTTGTAAACATTACCAGTATTTGTTCCACAAATATTTATCTCATTTTTATTTCACCCTGCTGCGATTTACAAGTGCTAATCATTAGAGCCCTTTGGAGCAAAGAAACTTACCAAGTTGCATTAGATATAACAGCAACAAAATATTAAAACAAATTTTTGTGGAAAAAGTGGCTTGGTCAATCTAATTTTACGAGTGAGCTGCAGGCATGTCTTTCAACAGTGAGGAGTTAATTTGCAAAGGCAAGTTATAGAATATATTCTGAACATTTTCTTAGTTCCTTACGGGGAGCTTCTCTTCTCTAAATCATTCCTTTCCATTCTGTCCAGAACACTTCTTGTTTATGCTACACAGACACATACATACAGCTCCATTTCAAAATAAGAAAAAATAACAGATAATTCAGTTTTTAAAGTTACTTGTCATTGCTGAAATACTTATTGCTTCCACAAAGAGTTAGGCCATCACTGTTTTTACTGATATAGTCCCTTATTTTAGGCAGCTTCTTGCCTTGCAGGATAAATTTTCATATAGGTACTTAAGGCTACAGGATACAATGCATGAAGGAAGTGAGTCAGAACAACTGAGTGATCAGCCAGTGAATGTGATGTAGGAGAAACACCCTGTGTGTGATGCTTGCTGGTGAGTTAGAGAGTTGAATCCTCCCTCCACCTTTTGAGACATCTTCAAGGCTCTTTTTTGGAGGGGTGCATGTGATCTCGCATTTTGAAGCAATTCCATTGTACATAAATAGTATTGCATAATAACAAGATATAATGGGAGAGTGGAGAGGGATGTTTTACCATATGCATGCAGAGATAGGACAAGGGGCAATGGCTTTAAGGTGAAAGAGGATAGCTTTAGATAAGATATTAGAAAGAAATTTTTTACTGCGAGGGTGATGAGGCACTGGAAAATGTTGCCCAGGAGAGTTATGTATAGAGCTATGCTCCATCCCTGGAAGTGTTCATGGCCAGCATGTATGGGACTAAGTTTAGTGAAAAGTGTCCCTACCCATGACAGGGGGCTTGGAACTAGATAATTTTCAGGGTCTCTTCCAACCCAAATAGTTCCATGGAACTAGATAATTTTCAGGGTCCCTTCCAACCCAAATAATTCCATGATTCTATGATTCTGTAGTCATTGAGACAGGAGGTTTTGTTTTGTGCCTGTTTTTTAGCACATCAGTGTTAACTATTGGAAGTGCACATGATTGTTGTTGAAGTTGAGTTTTGGGTAGGCTATAGTTCCAAAAATGGTTTGATCATTCGTCAAACATGTGCATGAAACAGAAAACATTCTTGGAAGATATTTTTATTTTCCTGTTAGTGGGAGTGGGTGGTGGTGCAGAACGGTTCCTTATATACTGTGATAAGGGGTTTAACATTCTGTGTTCTATAAATATATAATTTTTTAAGAATAATAATATTTTAAGAGTAATACTGTAAAACAAACAAAAATATCCCATGGAGAACCAGCAGCAGAAATCTTGGTGTTATCTGCTGAAGATGAAGCTGTTCTCCTAAGGTGTTCCACTAAGGTTAAGGTACAAGAAAGAGGTCTTGAACATCCCATGTGTTCTGTCTGTTTCCACTACAAGTTTTATTATCTTTATGAGCCTAGATATAAACTTGGTACTGGGAATAGTAGCAGCTTTAAAACTTTCTCCTGGGGAAATTGTTTGACTTTTGAAGCACCTTAGAAGGTTGCAAAGGTATTGCTGGCCAACAGGCACAAAATAATTTGATATAAAACTGAGCTCTAGGTTGCTGTTGGAAACCAGCAAGATAATGAGTCAGTTTCAGAAAAAAACAGGTTCATTATTTTTTAATTGGGCTGCTCATCAAAAATGCAAGAGGTGTTCCAAATATCATGAAGTTTAAGGAAATTAAGTTCTGATGAATTCCATATACATAACATGATGAATCTATCGATTATACACTGCTGACCCTCACAAGTCAGAGTTCTTCCTCCTTTTCAAATGTCTTCTCAGGTGAAAAACAACACAAGCATCAATTTAACCAGTATATAAATACGAACTGAAGTAAGTACTTAAAATGAAACTTTAACAAGACCAAAAGCATTTTGGCAAGATTATTTCAGGAACAGTTAAAATAAATGAGAACAGGTTTCCTTTGTGATTAACACCATTATATTCTCATTCATTTATGACATTATATTAATTCAGGATATTATATTCATTCAAGACTTACACAGCAATTTTCAGAGGAGCTGTGTAACAACAAAATGAGAAAAGCAATAAAAGACACAGAACTAATAATACATTTGATATTGAGAGAAAGGAGGATGCAGAGTGGGCTGAGAAAATTTGGGCATATCTACATTCAGCTTGCTGCAGAACTCTGATGTAGGAAGATCTGGGAACTAAAGAAGCATTTCTTGTGCGGTTACATAGACATAACCGTCACAGAGGAGGTGGATATTTGGTGGAATGCTGATGAGTGGACTTACAAGGCTTTCTGAGATTGGTTTTTTGCTTTCACTTTCAGTATAAATTCTCTCCTTGTTGCCATCAATCCCAAAAATAAAACCAGGATCAAAACTCTCTTTCTAAGAATTTTGTAGTCATTTTATAGGGGCTTAGTTCGTACTGAACTCAAAAGTGGGTGACGCTTCTATGACTTATCCGACTGTGTTCCTGAGTGACTAACAACTGCAGCAGTCTTGTGTGATGTCTTTCTGAAAGTCCTTCCCCTTAGTCTTGCCTTTCTCTTCCTTTGGTCCGTCCCTGAACATCCCCTAGGTTTTCAGTGTCTCCGCAGCCCCCCTTTAGCACATCTCAAAAAGCGTGATACAGTCTCAAAATGCTCTTGCCTTTGCACCCATCCTGTCAGCAGTCCTTTACCTCTGTACACAATTACCCTGTTACACATGCATAGCATGCTGGGAGGGAGGGTTTGTTTTTTTGACTTAATTTTTTGTTTCATATCAGATACACTCATCAGTATCTGACTCCATGTCCTCTAGTTTTCACTGACAATGTTAGTAGAATTCTTCCACCTTTATTGTTTCTTTGCTCCTTACCAGGAGTTGGTATTTAATTTGTGTTGCCTTTATTATAAAGATAACCTGACAGTAAATTTCCAACAGCTTGGCTCCATGTTATTTTCTTCCCAGTTGCTTGGTCTTTTTGTTGGGTTTTTTTGGTGGCCATGTCCTGGCCCTGCCTCCCCCTCCTCCCTCTTCCCCTCCTGCTTTTTTAAAATTGCTCTTAGTACTGTGCTTCTGCAACTTCAGACTGTAGTTTTATCTGCCAGTTACTCACAAGAAGATACCATTTAGTGTGGTCCTCTTATATTTAGGATTTAGCCTCCTTTCAGTGAATTTTCTGTCAGCCTATCCTTGGAGCCCTTTCTGACTAAAGCCTGTCAAAACAGTTGGATTTTAGAAGGGCCAGGACTTCTTTCTTTGCCCAGAATTTTATTTTCTGAACTATTTATTTTGGAAGATCATTTTCTTGAAAGTTAAACCATATGTAAGAAACTCCTAGGGATATGGAGAGGAATCCAGTCAGTTCAGTCTTTGAGAAAGAACAAACCAGTGGGGAACAAAAGCATGAGGCACACAAGTTTCCTTCTGCAGAGCTGTGTAAAAATAAAGAAATATGGGCTGAGTTTAGCAATATCTGTTGGAACAGAAGACATACTACTAAAGTAATTTTTTGTAATTTTTTACTTGTGTTAATGCAGCAATTTTGCTTAAATTTGGACATCATCAGTATCTTGTTTACAAACTCTAATTTTACAGCCCATCTGTAATTAGTATTTTATTCATAGACCACGGAAGTTTAACTCCATTTTAAGTTCCTTTTTAAAAAGGGAAAACCACTAGCTGTCCATCCATATTCCTGTCACAGTGCAGGCCCCAGGAGTTTTCTGCTAAAATTCTCATATACTCACAAGAACCTCAGGGTCATCTTTGGTGAGCCAGCAGATGGGGCATCTCTGTAAGGACTTCAGGTAGGAGATTGTTGTGGTGGACGACATTGTTGTTTACATGGGATTTTGGGTACTTTGCACTGAGTTATTATTTTGCACTGGGTGTATGTTAACTTGCACTAAGGTCTCTGTTTGTATTGGGTTGTTCTGTTTTTCCCCACTCTCCCCTCTCTAAGTACCATGGTGGTGGCCTCTTCCCCCCCTGCCCTGGTTGGCTTCTCCCTTTGTCCCATCGGCCGGTGGTCTCCCTTCCCAGCCTCCCCATCTCCACTGGGGCATAAAAGCCCCCGACAAGGTGGGCACTACCTCTTTTCTCTCTGCTGCCCGGCAGGGTGTCTGCTACCATCCTTCCTCTTCCCCTGCCTCTGCCTAGGGATAAATTCTGCATTAAACCAGGATTGCTGCGCAGAGGAAAGAGCATCTCTCCTTTTTTGTCCATGTAGAATCCACTCAAACCTGAAGCTTGTAATATAGCCCTCAGGACACTGTGGATTGCTACAGGAGATGCCAACAGCCTCACAGTGGTCCCCTCGCTCTGCTGTGAGGTGAGTAGTTAACTAACCATGGAATGTTTTGTGTCTGAAGGCACCATAAAAAATAATCTAGTTCCCGCTTGCCTTTCTTGGACTGGGACATCTTCCAGTAGACCAGGTTGCTCAGAGCCCAAACTAAACTGGCCTTGAACAGTTTGAGGGATGGAGCAGTCACAGCTTCTCTGGGCAACCTGTTCCAGTGTCTCACCACCCTCACAATGAAGAATGTCTTCCTAATACCTAATCTAATGCTGGATTAGATTAGATATTTTGGTTTAAAGCCATTCTCCCCTTGTCCTGTTGCTACATGTCATTGTGAAAAGTCCTTCTCCAGCTTTTCTATAGGCCCTCTTTAGGTGCTGGAAGGCTGCTATAAGTTTTCCATGAAGCCTTCTTTTCTTCAGGCAGAACAACTCCAAGTCTCTCAGCCTGTCTTCACAGGAGAGGTGCTCCAGCCCTGGGATTATATTCATGGCTGTCCTCTGGACGTGCTTCGGTAAATCCATGTCCTTCTTATGAGTCATTACTGTAATGAGCACTCCTGGCATCTTGAGTCTGGGAGGCTGCACTCCAGGCACCAGTGCCTTGCAGCCCACCTACAAATGATGTGGTGTGGTCCAGGTGGGTCAGGATGACCTGACCTGACTTGCTTTGAGCAACAGCACCTGTTGCCTTATGAAGTAATTTACCACTGTGTGCAGTAGAAGAAGGTATTGGATTGGTTTGGATTTGGGTGTGGGACATGACTTCAAATAAAGATATTAGGAGTGAGATGTTTATTGCATTTTTTCATCCTCCCTTTTGGAGAAGGGAGAAATATTAATAGCAAACAGCAGTACAGATGTATTTTTGCTTCTAAATCATCAGCACTTTGGGAAGAATACAGGCAAAGGACAAAACAAGAAAAAAGGAGCTGCAGGACAGAAGTGGCGGGGTGTGTTGAAAAGCGCTGCCTTTGCCATTCTGCTATAGTCAGAAAAGTCAAAATCCACATCAGAATACAGGAATGAAAAATGACAGTCTTCTAGACTGAAGTCTGACAGAATTGCAACTAGCTAGCTCCAAGTAAAGCACTGCTTAGCTGCCATTTACCATGATGTTGACTGTTAGGATGAGAAGTGTGATACTGTATTTGGGGAGTGGAAAATTAATTTTTTTCATTAGCACGGCAATTTTTGATGTCATTATTTCATAATTACTCCACAAAGTTTAGAGTAGAGACATTTAGCCAGTAGCTTTTTCATCTTATCGAATAGCACTGAAAAGGAATCAACATATTGAAATCCAAATACAAAATTAAGATGCAATTGCCAAAGATTTGGCTTTTTTTGTTTGTTTTGTTTTGATTTGATTTAAATAGATACACAGGCTTTGAAAAAAAGGTTTTTTAATTAAAAAAATAATTTTAAAAAAGGTACAGATTCAGCATAATGCATGGAATAAATTGCTGCTACCTAAAAGTGTGAAACACCAGAGGTAAATGAAACTTCAGTCTAAATCAAGACTGAGGAAGCACATAGGGAGTGGCACCACAGGGCTAACTGATATTTTTACTGCTGCTTTAATCTCCTTTACTGGCCTGCACATTGCCAACAGGCACAAACTTTGTTGACATTTTTTATGTTAACTGTGCTTTTAGTAGCAGCAAATAAATCCAAAATTAGGAAAGAAAGACCAAAACAGGTTTTCTTACCAGTGTAAATAAAATGTATTTTAACATGGTAGCATACTGTGACTATAACCTGATGTGAAAAGTATTATATCAGCTAAATTATTCTTATGTTATATTCTGGGGTTAACATTAAATAGTGGTAAGGACTCAAGGACTGAAATTGTGAAATAGAAGTTGTTCATGGTCCTGTATGTAAATAGTGGTGGTAATCATTGCCACTGCTTTTACCTGTGATTAATTTGCCTTTATAATCATGATATAAAACCCCACATGGTCAAGATACAGCTATTTTAGTAACTCAGGTAGGCAGAACAGCCTGGAGTTTTTTCTTTGGCATCCTGCTGTAGAACAAGGAAATACTTTATTTAAAAATGAAAAATGCACTTACTCTTTCCTTACAGAAAGTTGTTAGTTACCAGTGATGCAGGTTCTGGACATAAATGAAACAAATACACTTAATGAACCAGGTATTGTGATGACTGTTGCTTAAAACATCTTTCTTACACTATAATTCATGATACTGGTAGAAGAAGCTTTACTTTGAACAGAACCAGAGCTGGATAAAAAACCAGGGGAGAGAAAGTCTGTGAATTGGGGCTGGGATGTTGGTTTGATAAAACTAGAGATTACTTTGTATTTTTGTATGATGCTAGGGACAAGTAAAAAGGATGGATCCAAAAAGAAATGTACTTGAAAGCCCATTGGTGATAGGATCAAAAGGAAAGCATATGGGAAATTAGGAGGAGAATGAGGGAGAAGAGGTGCTCCAAAACAATGTGCAGCAGCCTGTGGAGGGATGTGGAGGTGAAATAAATGTCATATGGTAGCTTCCCTTCAGATATGAATCTTTAATTTTTTTTTTGCATTTTTTGCACATAAATTCTGTAGAATTTTATTTGCTTTCAAAATTTCATCAGGCACAAGTGCTTGTTGGAGTATTTCTGACAGTATTCCTAGTGTTTGAACTTCATAGCTATCATTAGTTCCTTCAATAAATATTCCCTGCTGTTGCTTTGATTTTCATAATTAGTCACTCTCAATCAAGTACATTTCTCAAGGATTGAAATCGTGAAATATAAATTCTTCATGATCCCATAATGAAAAGACAATTTTAAAGATTTTAATTCACGGTATATGTTCCAGCTAAGAAAAGAACATGACTACGTGAGAAAGAACAAAGAGCTAGGCTCCAAGATACTTCCGTTTTAGGATAGTTTAGGGAATATTTTTATACCTTCTTAAGGTATTAAGATATACAAATAATTAAAAAACTTGGAATTGATACATGAAAGATAGAAGTCTGTATCTTATTTGTAAGGTGCATATTTATATATCTCTCTATCCCTCCCTCTATCTATCTACCTAGAGGTGATTAAGTTGATTTTAATCAAGTTAAGTCAATTTTCTGTCATTTGTGAAGCAATATTTTTTTTACTATATATGTGACATCAGAGAGTCTCAGCATACGAAGTGATGTGTGATTCTGGCAAACAGAAAATCAAGTGGAGTGAAAAGGGTTGTTCTACTCAGAAGTGAAAGCTGTATTGCAAGGATTTTATTGCACACAAATCCAGTAATACACTTATGCAGAAATTATGAATATGCAGACCTCCTAAAGGTCCTAGAAGGATTTTATGAAGGATTTAGATACTAAAATCTTAGAGAGCAGTTTGAGGCAGTGTCTTCTTAAGAACCCCAAGACCTCTGTAAAAAACCCATAAAAAAGAGCTCCCTTGCTCCAAGCAGTGGTATTGACTGTTTTGGGGCAGAAAATTCACTTGCTAGCCATGCAAGAGGAGTTTTATTCTCCTGTGTGTTCATCACCCAAAAAGAAATATTTGGCGTTTTGAATCCTGCTGGATTTAGGCATCTGTTTAATCAGGTATATGAACTTGGTATTCTGGTGTATGGATACCCTGCAGTTTCTGTTGGAAATATATAGATTTCTATGGTATTTTTGTTTTCTTTTTCTTGTTATAGTACATGACAAGAAAATAGATAATGTGTCTTTTCTTTTTTTTTTTTTTTTTTTTTTTTTTTTTTTTTTANTTTTTTTTTTTTTTTTGTAGTTACTTGCAGTAAATGGAGAAGAGAGGCCTTCTAATTAAGATGTTCTACATCATTCCCTGGAAGCATTCAGGGAACATACCTGCATTAGCTTTTTGGCATGAATTAGGAATGTGCTTTTCAAGTAAAGCTCCCCATTGTCTCCACTTGCAGTGCTCAGATTCACATTACAAAATGGTCTTGGGGTGCACAAGATGGACTTCTTTGGGGGTAACCAGACAATGTGCTCCAAGCATTTCCAGATAATCAAATTCCTAGTCCCAGATCAAAATAAATGTAAACCCTTTAAAAAGTATAGTGTGGATGTCAGTTTCTCATCAGCCATGCATTACCCTAAGGAGTTGCTTCTATTGAACTGCTCTGCTTGCTTCTGTAGGTGCAAGCATGAATTTCTTCAAAGCTTTCTATCTTTTAGCTACAGGGTGAGTCTGGGTCCTCAGCAAAGGCAGTCAGAATCACTCTGCTGCAGGAAGGTGTCTAAATTTGAGGCACCAAAAGTTCATATTAGCTGTCTAAAGGTAAGTGATATAAATACTGTTCATAGTGTTTGTATCATAAAATAGAGCAAGGCAGTGCAGGCAGCAGCTGTGCATCACTTCATACTTCAGTCCCCTCTGGTGAGTTCTTCTCCCTTGGGCAGGATGTGATGGGGATTGCACCCCATCTGTGCTAATCCAGCTCTTGTCTCTTCGTTGTTTTAGAGAGATATGATAATATTACAGAAAAAAATGAAACAACAGAAAATAGGAAAAACCCTCTTTTTTTTTTTTTTTTTGGAACACACCCTTCTCCACACTTGCATTCAGCTGTTTGTAATCACTAGGCTAGTGCAAAACAAATACTTTGATCTCGTACTAGGACTACTAAGTAAACCAGCTAAATTGTTACTGGCATTAACTCCCATTTTTTAGCATGTTCCTCAAACATGCTGTTTGATAAATCTTGTTTTACTGTCAATTTAGATATTTCTTCTCCCTCCCAGAAAACACAGACCTCTCAGTTCATTCAAAGAATACTTTATGAGTACACTTTTCTTGTGTCAAGGCGATAATAAATCAAGTATGGAATGGTGCAGACTTTAGTCCTGTACTTTTCTGTAACTTTCTGATTCTCATAGCATTTGCAGCATATATTTCTACTTAAAACACAAAAAAAACCCCAGCTAGCTCATAGATAAGATAAGGGAAAAAACAAAAAGACTTTATGCTAGAGTACTATTAGAAATTTAGAATAGTAACATTAAACATTAAAAATCTAGGTAATTACAATTGTTGCAGGAGCTTTGTTTGGCTCCCTTGTACCTATGAGTAAAGATAGTCCTAGAAGTATACTCATGCACATATCCTCATACAGGATCACTTACTGTACTTAGACAATTAATTATTTTCTCTGTCTTATGCTAGATCTTTTTCAAATTCTGTTCTGAAGATAAGCTATAAATATTCTTATAGCCTCTTCTCTTGCAACTTCTATATCTATACATTTTAATTAAATCTTTTTATTTTCATAATTTGTCCTGAGCTATTATTTTCCTTTTATATGTGAGAAAGGAGTACATTTTTAAAGATTCAGATCCTCAACTTGTGTTGTAAAAATACTTAGCAGTTTGAATTTTCAGAGTATCACTAACTGGCTTTAGCTGCAGTCTCCAAGCACATCTTCTGCATAACAGGCTCTATTGTGTCTGGTTTTGGACACCAGAAAGTGATTAATGTAAATGGAGAAGCATTTGTGACAGTCTGGCTGAGATACAGGAACCTATAGGAGGAAGAATGCTACCAAGCAGCTCTTCATGGAAATGCTCTTGCCATGATACTCATGAGATTATCCTTTCTCTAGCTGCAACTCTCATCTCCATTCACTAAGCACTTGCCAAATTTGGCAAAAAAAAAAAATAAAAGGGCTTTTGTCCTACGGACTGAACACTACCCAATCTTGCTCATGCTAAACTTACGCCATCCACCATTGTGACGCAAATGCTTGCAGGACAGTAGGTATGATTTTATTGTATGAATGTTTCCTTTCCTAACTTTCTTCATGATCTTTAAACAAGACTCCTTAGATGCATGTAAAAGTTACAGTGCAGGTGCCTGAATTTGGACTTTCTTATTGCCATGTCAGCTTTTTGTATAAAATTTACTCTGCATCTGTTTCCCTGTGGTCTTTGTTCTGTCCAAAACACATCTTAGTTCTTTTTAAAAAAAGTCCTTTATGGACCTTTTGTACTGTGATGAATTTTCCTGGTATTCATATAGTAGCAGCTTAATGGAACTGTATTAAATTAGACAGGAAATATGATGGTATTCATTGAAAAATGTGAGATGAGATGCATACTTAAGTGTTCTGTGACTTTGAACTGGTTGATAGGATTGGAGGATGTGCTTCAAATGATACCCAAAACAGCACCACTGGATATACTAGCAAGGTTAGGAGGAACCCTAGAAGGACATTTACAGGAAAAAAAAAAAAAAAAGACCAAACACCTGGTGGAGAGTTTGATTCTCTTGAGCATCTGACTTGGATTCAGGTCCATAAATGCACAAAGATGATGGTCTAGGATTTGACTCACAGGTCCTCTTATTCATGAAGCCAATTCTGCTGCAAGAGTGTTTGTCACTGAGGGCCCAAGAGACAACTAATGTGAACACAGAGTTCACAAGTGGAGTGGACTTGCCAGCAGAATGACTAGGCAAGGCATGGTTGAAAAACGAATGTTTGGTTTATGTCTGAGTTCTTCCAGAGAGGGGAAAACCACAGTTTGTTCAGATCAAGTGGCAGCTGCTGAAGTACTGCTGTAAGTGTATTCAAGTGCCAGGTTCATATGGGACGCAGACTTATTTTAAACACTCCATGAAAATGAGAACAGTTCTTCAAAGTTGAAAGCTAAAGTGTTCATTTATTTCAAATGTTTCTCTTGGAACGATTTAGTGGACTAGATTCTTGGTTTACTGTTGAGTAGTTTATTATTATTTCGGTTTCCTTCTGAGGGTTGCTTTGGATATTGTACTGCAAAGTTCAGAACTTGCTTGAAAATTCCAACAGAGAGACAAGCCTGGCTTATCTCCCTCTCCTTACTGTTTAGTGATGTTACAGCTGTGATTGAATTACATGAGATGAGCAAGGTTTAGAAGACATACCATATTGTGATCCCCCTCACCTAATACCTTTGACTTAGTACAAAACTTTCCTGTGTTAGTGATTACCACTTTTCCCATTTCACATATCTGTTTAAGAAGATTTTTTTTCCTATTATTTTTCAGCCCTGTTAAGTTTCTGTTTTCAATGCTCTTGGGAACATTTTTCATTATAGTGAAGTTTGCAGCATGTAATGCAGCTTCTATCTGTAATACCCTGACCTTGCACCAGCCAGCAACGTGGTGCCAGTAACAGGTGTCACTCATTGGCAACAGATGCTCCTCCTTCATAATTTTACCTGTCTCCACAGAAACTGATAGCTCAGATGGATTTCCCAGAAGCAGAGCTTTCATGTTGAAGGCTTAATTTCAAATTATAATTCTAAAATGTGTGCGCTGCCCACATCTAATTCCATTTGTGCCTTCCCTGCATGATGAAAAAGTTTCATCTTCTCTCTTCTCCCTCCCGTCTTCTGACATAATTGTAGTAGCTGCTGCCCCAGTAGATTTCAAAGAGCATACTAGAGGCAAAAATGCAAACAAACAAACAGAGCAAAACAAAATAAAAAACCACCCTAATATGTTTTTCCCCTTTAGCTTGCATCCTTAATCCCTGTAATCACATACAACTGAATATAGGCAGAGACATCCTGAAAAGGCAGAACTAAATCAGAGCTAGATGGTTTACTCCAAGACATGCATACAGTATTCTTAAAACAAAATATAAAGCTATCTGATTTTTTGTTCTTCTAATTCAAGTTTTTTAACCCATTTAATCTTTTCAAAGATGAAGTTAACTCATTGTGGTCTTCTCTAGACCTTTGCTAAGTATACCATCCTGTTGAAATTATGCAGATGTTTTGCATTGTAAGGTTATATAGTAAATAATTGTCTTGTTTCTTGTTGCTTAATAATTCCTAAAATTATATTTTATTTTTAACAGCTACTGGGCATGGAGAACAGTAATCAAAGGGTTTAAATTGACTATTAATACTAATGAAAATTACAGCAGCCCATGACTATCTGTGGTTAGGACTGTCCATTCTTGCCCTGCATATGCAGTACTTCACAGGTGACCACTTTGAATTTCATCTGTAATTTCTTTGCCAAGTGATTGAGTATTATAAGATCCTCCTATGACACTTCAAAGGCAGTTTTGTTTACTCCTGTTTTGGTTAATTCTTTACTATCAAACTTTCTCTTCATGTACCATTCTCATTTCTTAGATGCTAAAAAAGAAAGTTCAGTGTTATGAGACCTGAGAGAAGTTGATGGGAATGCTTCCTTCTTTGTTGTCAATAGTGACCATTTTATTCCTAACATGCTTCCTGTCTGCTTGCCAGTTACCAGACCGGAAGACACTCTTCCCTCTACTCCCATGATAGTCAGGTCTAAGGCTCTTTTAAGTATGCTACCTGAAAGAAGGCTTTTGGAAATTCAGCTGCTTTTTGCAAATCAGTTAAGATTAGTTAAGATTAAGTTTGTATAAGATGCAAATCAGTTGCCTCCTATACAAACTTTATTTACTCTTCCAGAGAAGTAGTAACTTGTGAGACAGGACTTGTTACCATGCATTCAATAATCTTCTGTTCATTTGGTTCATTAGGCAAACTTCTGTTGGTATATCTGATACAGAGTTAGGATTCGTCTTATAGTGTTTATTAAATTCTGAGGGAGATTAAAAAGCCACCACTCCCATATCTGCAGCCTTCATCTGACACAGAGCTTGATTTTACTGACAAAACTAGTCATATTATGTGCTTTCACATATTCTAGACTAGTTCGGAGTGCAGTCCAAGTTACAGAAGAGAGAATCAGAGATGTCTGAAGAATTAGGAAACCACTGTTTTGTGGACTAACTGAGCATTACCAGAGGTCTCATTCTTCATTCAGAGGAAAGTTATGTCAAACAGGAAGATGAACTCATCCTGATCGTGATTAGGCATAAGCAATGCAACTCTTTTTAGAAAAGCCAGAACCCTGCACTAATCACCATGAAAAAGAAAGAGAAACGTTGTTTTTAGAAGACCAGTGGGAAGGACTTGTTGTAGCTACGTGAGTTAGCACAGGAGTAGAAAGTGAAATTGCCACCCTGTCTTCCAAGCATATTCAAAGAAAAACTTTTTTTCTTAAAATTGCCAATATTCAGTTTAGTCTTATGGTTGCTTCTTTTATTTCAAACCAGAAAAGCTAAAAGCTTGGAACATTATTCATGACTCATGAAGAGCAGAGTGAGCTTTCCAGAGAAAACACTGTAAGGAGGTCTTCTAAACATCTTTTTAGAAGGTAGAAGCATTTACCAAAAAAATATGAGATCACATCATTAATTCAGATGAAAACTTGCTATAACTAATTTGACATTCATTTTCAAAGTAAATTCAAATAGCTTTCTTCCTTTCAGGTAAGCATCAGAGCTTTTGTAACAGCACTATCAATTTGAGGCAGAGGAGTCATGACTTCTAGTTGGAGATCAATAGGAGTGAATACATGGCTACCAGTAAGGCAATTTACTGTTCTGTTATTGGTCATACCAGGTAGAGGAAAACAGAAATTGTATATTATATAGAAAGTTTGTTTCACATTTTCATACTAGAGTAGGAACTCGTTTTCCAAGCAAGATAAATCTTTCCAAGCTCATAACTGTGAAAAATTGTTCCACGGTTGATTTATGGACCATAGTGTGGTGGAAGGTAGAAGTGTATAACTGTGCTTACTTGGTGATTCCCTTTCTTCAGCAACAAAAGTCCTCAGATCAGAATATTCTAGAACTGCGTGTAGAAATATAGAGATTTATGTTCTGAAGTATTAGAAATATTTTCCTTTTTCCTCAGTTCTTTTGTTATTTAGTAACATTGAATTAACTTAGCTGTGAAAGTGCTGATACTGTGTAAAACTTGAGGGAGTGAGACATGGCATCACTTGTTTGATTTTGCCCTGTTGTTGTAGGGACCAATCTATGTCAGTCTTAAGAGGCTTGTGAATTTCTAAGAAAAGGAAATTTCATTTGTTTTCTGTGACTTAAGGTTTCTATTCTTTAAACTGTTTATTAAAAAGCCCCACAGGTATGTGAGGCCCATTGAATAGCCCTACATCACTCTAATTCTTTTGAAGTGTCTGAAATGTTGGCACTAGAAGACATATGCAACTTTCGAATGTATGAAACTTGTATATGTGCTCTCTCTGTTTCTGGGGAATTTTATGACAATATCTAACTGTGGTGTGTTTGCTTTATTGAAGTTTTTATTACATGGTTTGCATGTATGGTATTTTTTCCGCTGGACTTCCACCTTCCATCCTTACTCAATAATGCTGTATGTTAAGATGGGAATTTTGTTAGCCAGCATTAATGGTAATCTACTTTCAGTGTGTTTTTATGTGGCCACAGCTGAAGTGCTGATAAAAAGTTATGAGTTCCACAAGATGAGGACATAAAAGATGCAAAATTCAGTCCTCTACCTTCTACTCTTTTAACCACAATAATATCTGAATCAAGAAAACTATCATTATGTGCCATAATACCCAGTATTTTTAAAGAGTACCTCCCAGAGTAATTCTGACAGATTTGACAGATGTAATCTTTTTGCTTTTACCTTTTTACCAGGGGATTTTAAATACTTATATATGTCATAAGACATAGTAAAATAGTAAAAGGGCACTGTAGGTACTACAACAACTATCATGGTGATCTGGGCTCTAGGTGAGCCTTTCTCAAGAGTACTGCAGCACAAACCAGTTCAAAAGTGACCGTGCCTACCAGAGATTACTGAAAAGCAATTGCTGTGCCTTGCCTGTATCCTGGTACAATAGTCAGGGAAGTGTCTTAATCTAACCCAGAAAGGTTTGTCATGAAGGAGTCTAGTTAAGGCTGTTTAAAGTAGTCTTGGAGCAAGATGCTATTTAAGCACTGTATAATTGGTGCTTTGCTTCATTACATAGCCCTATATTTTATTTTTAAAATATTTTATTTTATTGTGCTGTAAATGATAAATCCCACATATATAGAGAACACTGCTAGGTGATTTAGTGGCCCTAAATATTTTCCCCTATTTCCCAGCAGTGAAATTTACCCTCCTTCCTCAACATTGTGATGGTGCTCCTCCTCTTTCCTTTGAAAGTCAGCTGAATGCTCCTTCCCTCTTGGGAGGAAATACCTCCCCTTGGTGGTGTTTGTGTTGGTTTTTTTTTGTTGTTGTTTTTTTTTTTCTTTTTTTTTCTTTTTCTGCCAGCATTAACACTTCTCCTGCAGTCTCTCCTTTCTTGGGCTTCTTTTCTGCCCTTCAGTAAATATAACTTTGATCAGCATCCAGTCAGTTCATTTCCAAAGAGACTTCTCTCAGCTTAGTCCTCAGCAACTTCTTTAATACAAGCTCATGAAAACAGCTTATTGTGCCTTGTTCATAGTCTAAAATAATTCTTCAGGCACTGTGGAACAGTTACCCTCATATTCCCCATATTTGTAAGGGTAAAAGGCATCATGGAGTGGGACCAGTTATCCCTAGTGGGTGGAATCATCACCCTCACCTCCAGTTTGTAGGGTCTTGGGACCACTAGACAGCCCTTGTATAAACACTTGTCCTGAACCAAAACATGCTAGTCCTTGCCAGCAGGACCACATAATTCTGTGGTTTAAATGCTCTGAACTGGTCATCACTGAAACTTAGGAACAGATATCTATAGGTTTGCATATCTACATATATACATACATAAATACATATATATGTGTATCTACATATACCTATATATCTAAGTGTGTGTAGGATCATAGAGTTGTACCTCTTCTATGAAGACAGGCTGAGTGAAGTGGGGTTGTTCAACCTGAAGAAAAGGCTCTGGGAAGACCCTAAAGCACTGTTCCATTACCTAAAAGGGGGGCTACAGAAAAGCTGGAAAGGGACTTCTTACAAGGGCATGTAGTGATAGGGCAAGGGGAGTGGCTTTAAGCTGAAAATGGGTATATTTAGATCATATATCAGGAAGAAATTCATTACTCTGAGGGTAGTGAGACACTGGATACGGTTGCCCAGAGAAACTGTGGATGTCCTGTTGTCACTGAAAACTGGAAAATAGACTCTCCTACCAGATTGTTATGTTAGAAAGCTGATATTACTTTTTATTTATTCAGCACTGAGGAACGTGGGGATTGTTCCACCCAATATGTACATCAATTGTCAAAAGTTTTGATTATTTATGCATTTTAGCAAACAAAGGAATTAGTGTTCACTGGAATTAGTATTCACTGCATACAAGTTACAATTTCTCTTGCTACTTAGTATTCTGTCTTCTATTGGTTAATGATCCTCTTACTTCTCATGCTAATTAGTTTGCATGCTCAGTTTCTCTCTTCTTTTGGGTTGGTGGGTTTCCTGGGTCAGTGGTCTGTGGGTTGGTGGTTGCAGAGGCCCCCTGCTAGAATTACCTTTTACCCACTTGGAGCTGAATTCAGATGAGATTCTTCCTTACTTTGGGAGTCCTGCCAAATGTCCTTGTTGCCCATAAATTCTCCGTTCTTTGTGTCCACTATCAGAGTTGCATCCTTCTTCCTAAACTATGTTAACCTCCTCCCTGAGGTCTCAGATCACTGGAACAAGTCAAGTCCTAAACTTTAATTTGTTTTTGTAACACATGGACATCTCTTTGAGGTTGCTTTGTTAACTGCTATCAGTTTCATGGACTAAATCTTCTTGTTGGTTAGGTCCCAGCATTTTCCCTCAGTGCTGCATGGACTCTTTCTTTAAAAGAAATACAACTTGTTCAGCAATACCATCCCTGGGAGTGTTCAAGACCATGCTGGATGGAGTTTTGAAAATCTGGTCTTGTGGAAGATGTCTCAGTCCATGGCAGGAGGGGTTGGAACTAAATGGTCTTTAAGGTTCCCTCCAACCCAAACCATTCCTATGTTTCTGTGAGATATACATCGTCAAAAGATAGTGTTTTCACCTGGGATGCCTCTGGCCACAGATCAGACACCTTAGGAAGGCTCTCACTCACCAGGCTGAGAAAATCAATGGCTAAAACCCCCATTTTTAGAGTGGGAAATATATCTGAGAAACTCATTCTTTCTTTCTTTGTCCTAACAAAACTCTTTTACAGAGAAATCTTCTCTGCCTCTTTCTCTGATGCTGGTCCCTTGCAGTTTTCTTAGCAGGCAGTCAGAGTTCCTTGCTGATTCCCGAAACCAGCAGAGAGTTTGCTGTAGGATCAAAGCTGGCTCTTTCCCAAACTTCTTTAAGAGACGCAGGTACAGTGCTTCACTGACCATTACTGAAAGCAAGTTAACTGTGGAGGATGGATCTTCTTTAGTAATGAAAATACCAATTTTCAAGTACATAAATTCTTTGAGAAGAAATGGTTTTTAGCTGCAGTGAACTTGTGAGCAGCAAAATGTGTGCCTGTGATAGGGACTGTGCAGGCAGAGTGAGTACAATGATGTGTTGTGTTCTCAGTGTGATAGTGTTTCATACACTGCAGCAGCAGGATGGATGCTACAGCTGGTGGCTGCAGAAGAGTGTGAAGTTAAAAATGGACTGAAATGTCTGAGGTCAGGTAATGGGACTGAGATCAGAAAAAATAAATCTAGTTAGACCAGTTTCTTGCTGAAAGGCTGGACAGGATTTAAAATTCTTGGAGGGGTAGGGGGGGCAGTGGAAGTTGTACACATCTCAGAATTTTATTAGCTTGTTTTAAATCTTCTGTCATACACTAGCTCAGATTTAAAGTATGTTCTCTATTTCTGTGCAATGTGCTGTAGAGATTTTCTTCCCTATTGACAGGAAACTGTTGGAAAATGCTTCTTCTTTCTTTCCTTTTTTTTCTTGTGCTGATTCTTAAAATATCCCATTCTAAAAAAATATATTCTTTATTCCCTGGATGCCCTTTAAATAGTCCATTTTGGGGCTGGACTCTTTTAGGTGTTTCAGTATATTTATTCCATGTTTTTTCATCAGGAATTTCTTCTTGTTTGCCGGGTCACCCAGGCAGTGTGTCTGCTTTAGGGACTAAACAGAATGTCTTTAAAATATAAATTTGCAGAAATGGGACCTAAATACAGAATGATACATTAATTATATACAGAATTAAGACTATTGCTCTTGATAAGAGCAATCTGCCTTGCCTGTTACAGCCTCTCTGAAGAGTTCATTGCTCTTGCTTTTTGCCAATATAGACTCTCCTTCTTTGAATTGAAGCTTACCTGCAGACCCTTTATAGGTTGCTTACATGGAACAAATTGCCTCCAGGTAAAAGCTACAGCCTTCCTCCTCTGCTATCCTGAGCTAGAATGTTTGTTCTGTTTACTCACTGAGGAAGAGGTGAAAGAATACTTTCTTCCTAAGGTTCTTGGAGTAATGCTTCAGTGCCTGCTTACTTCAGATTTGTGAACAGAGCAGTGCCTGATGGAGACGTGTGCTTAATTCGTAACAGAACCATTGCTAAGACAATTTATAAGGATTTCCCTGGGATCAATGGACTTAATAATATGCCAGTCATTCACAGAAAAGTGAATTTTGTGCTTTTTCTTTCATATTAAAAATATAATGACTCAACAGAGGCTTTAAGCATTGGCATAATACGTGGGTTTGGGCTTTCTTTAGATCTTTAAGATTATATATCTTTAGCTTTTATGCACCTTAGAAAGCAAAATGTTAAAGCAAGTGCAAAATTTCAGACTGGAAAAATAAAAAAATAATGTAACAGCAAAACCAAGAAAGTCTGAAGGTGTGAAAAATTTGTGACATTTACATAAGTGTAGAAAAAAATTAATTATGATTAACTGTCAGTGATGCATGTCCTGTATCTTTCCATATTTTATTTCTGAGTATTGACAAATCATTTCAGCAATTGGGAACCCTCACCCTCAGCCACGGTTTTGCTTCTGTATATTTCTTGGGAGTGGTTCAGTAAATTAGGTCATAAAAGTTCATCTATTTTTATCTGGCAGCTCTTCAAAACCAGCAAGTCCACAATCACAAGAATATACAGGGAAGACCTTTATCACTGAGTCCATCAAGTTAGTGCATGTCATAATAAGCCACTTGGGAAACCCTCCTTGCATCCCCTCTGTATTTATTTAGATTAGGCAGACGTACAGCTCAGCTGATTTCAGGAGATGGAGAAGAATTGCATGACTGTTGTAAAGGCTTTGATTTCAGCCAATGGGTCTTTAAATGGCAGTGTCAACAGACAAGCAATATTAAAACAAGGGGAAACAAAGCAAACTTCCTTCTCCACCAACAAAAACCATTTAGGAGCACAGATTTCTCACAGAATTGAAGTGATGATCTAATGGCAGTTTTTGCAACAACACAGGGGATAAAACATACCCTAGGTCTACCTTTAGATCCCTTTCAAAACTGCTAGAGAATATATGTAATTTCAACAGCTTTTTCTGCGATTGCTCGCTGTGAGCAGACTGCACTGCTTTTAAATGGGAAAAAAAACTCTATCCCTTCATATACATGTATAGTTCCCCAAGAAAGCAATGTCTCTATATAAAGTAGTTTCTTGAAAAGATTTTCAGGTGCTGAGAAGCTTTGAAAGAAATGGTTGATGAACCATTACTGGTGACCTAAAAGCTGTGCTTTCAGGCTGGAGTTTTCAAAAGCTTTATTGGGGACCTCCATAAAACTTGTGGGAACAAAAGTAATTGTCTTTTGAAAATCTGTCCTAGACATGTGAGCTTTCCAGGTGTTATGGAAGAATGTGATTGAGCTGTCTTTTACCTGAGAAAAGCCTGTGTGACCCCTACTGATATATATACCTTACTCTGTCGTGGGGCATTTCTGCATTCTGCAAGCAGTGCAGAAATGGAAGTTGCCACAGCATCCAAGGACTGTCATAAAATTAAAAATTAGCAATTGAAATCATGTGGAATCAACTCAGTTTTCAGTTGTCTGCTTCTGTCTAACAAGCAAAGCGTGTTATTCCTTCATGAAAATGAATTTCTGATGTAATTGCTTTAATTAAATGGTACTAGATCACTAGCCATGTAGAATAAAGCCATTGCCATATTAGACATTCAGAGGCATAGAGACATTCAGAAGAGCCCTGAGTAAAAGTTAAAATTGTGGTCTTTTCTGAATTTGTATTTATTATTAGCATCGTAGCACAAAGCTCACTGTGCCTCCTCAGAATATTGCAAACTGTCATTCCTTCTTCCTATGGCAGCCCTGGGCTGTATTTATGATTTTTTTTCCTGGTTTGGTGTTTTTGTTTGTTTTGTTTTTGTTTGCTCATTTGTGATTTTTTTTTTCCCTTCTTATTTAAATTTCTCAGTATCCTTTTTCTAACTTGAAATGTGGTCATTGCTATAGAGACAGTGGAGTGCATAGTGGAATAGCCACTTTTGGTTGGATTTAATAATATCTGGGAGGACAGTGTGAGGTCCATTTATAAATCATAGCAGCTTGAGAATCTTTGTGTATAGTAGCTTGGGAAATACAGTAGATATATTGCCCAAGTTCAAGAGCACTTGATTAAAATACTATCAAGAGGAACATACTTACTAGAGTGCAGTAACTCTTGACTCAGTGCTTAAATTCCATTTTCCTGACTGCTGGATCCAACTGTTGTCTCTAATTTTCTGTATGCATCAATGTGTTGCTGTTTCTCCCAGCCTGATAAAACCTGGAGGCTTGGTCAGTGACACTAAGTTTCATCAAGTTCTAGATAATAGATGTATCACACAATGAAAGGAGCAATCTGTGCCTGTTACATAGATTTTGTAGTGGTGGCATCTTGCATCACTGCACTATGCTTTCCGCTTATTTTTAATTCCTTCTCACACTACCTGAAGTTTTTTATGTCCTGCGTTATATATTGGGTTTAAAATACTTTATCAATAAGTATTTAAATATTTTATGAACATACAAGCTTTCTAGTTAATATTGATAACTAGCTCTTTCTGCTAGTTGACATAGGTTGTTTGCTCTTTCTAGACTGGAGAACATTCTAACTGAGGATTAGACACATGGGCTCCAATGCTCCAATGGGATTCACAAAGAGTGTAGGAGGTTCTGTGGATCTCACTAGGCCTGTTGTTCAATCATGGGGGAATGATGCTGGCTGTGGACTATACATCAGCACCCATCTCTCACCCATCCTTCCTTTCTAAGTAAGGTCAAACTGAGTGTGCAGCAAGTTACTGACAGTATCCTACAGGCCTCAGTGTCTGTAAAAACCCTGCCTGCAGATCTCTCTCTCAAGTGCCACTGTCAGTGTCACTGCTTTTATTCACAGCAAATATATATTTTATTCCAAGCCTTCTGTACTTTTCATGACTGCTAATTTTGTCTCTTTTATAATGTTGTTATGTCATCTATTTCTTTGAATGGCTTTTTTAAGGAGGCTGGAAATAAAGGTGCCTTGGCCATCATGAGAAGAATTTAAAAAACCCCAAGAAACCAAAACACCCACAAATAAAAGAGAGATTTGGCTACTGGATGCTGAGCATAGCCACTGACTAATAGTTAAATGTCAAGACTGGGCATTTTGTTAGCAGCTCTTTATCTTGTACTTGAGAAAGTATCGGCTGCAAGGGTGAGAACTGAGTGCAAGACAGTAGAGCTGCTGGGGGGAAACACGGAATCGAGGGCTTTAAACCTGCCTCTAGGATTGTCTAGTTCCTTATGCTAAAGTTACTGAATACATTTCATAAACAGTTATCACAGAGAGATCTGGAGCATACTTCTCTCTCACACAGCTGCTCTACCCTTGAAGCTGCAGAATCATGCTTTTTTTTCTTTCTCCTCTTTACTAGAAAGGCTGGAGGGAGCTCTTTCCCAGCCAGAATAATGTACAACCCATTTGTGAGGGCACTTTCCAGGGACATTAGATGTTGCTGATAAAGCTCCAGCTCTTCCACCTTAAAGAAGCACTGAATCCATTAGACAAGTGTATGTAGGGGACCTGAAAACATCAGATGGATTTTTACCAGCGCTCCCTGAAAGAAAAGAGTGATTCCAAGCACATTTTTAAAGGAAGGATTTTCTTCATCTTAGGAAAGTTGTTTTTATATCTCTGTAGAGATAGCACTTAAGATATATATGGGTCCCCTTTGCTAATTGCCGGCTACTTTCGGGCTACTTCAGCACAGTTCTCTGAGGTTAATTCGATCCTCCATCAGCGAGGACTGAGTGTATACTTCTGTCATAATACAGTGTACAGTGTAAGGAGCTGTGTGTACCATACCTGATTTCTCTCTCAGGTCACATAGTCTGATGCTTTGCATAACCTGCAGAGTAGTAGGAGACAGGGGCTTGAATTGCAGTAGCCGAAGAAAAGAGCTGAACTGTTATGTCTGAAAATATCCTGAGTATATCCTTGAATCAGAGTATATCCCCTGAATAAAGATTCTGAATTTTTTCAAATGCTATTCTAGCTGAGATTTATATACATCCATAGCAAACTTAAGTCTTATTGATGGTTGGGATGCTCTTAGTTATTCTTTATGGATTAAACTAAGACAGGCTGTTCTTGTATAGCACCTGCAGACTACCAGTTGAAAATAGGCTCGGCTACATTCAGTTACTGAAAAAAAAAGGGGAATCAGCACTCTGTGTTACATTTTAAAAGTATTGGCTAACACTGCACTTCAGATATGCTTGGTCATGATCCAGTGTGTTGTAAAAATATCTAATGAATTCAGTTTTTCATGGAAGGTAGACAGGAAATTATTAACTTGATTTTTTATGTTTCATTTTAGCTAAATGCTGACTTCTCAGCATTCCCAAACCTGGAAAATATCTGTGGATATATTAAAGGGACATTTTAGGCAGCCAGGAACTTTCAAATAGTAAAAGTAGATTGCTTAAGTAAACTTTCATGTGAGTTCAGGTCTTCTGGATTACTTTCTTCCTAAAGGCAACTGTTTTTTGACTGAGGCTAATTTAAGTGCTTGATATCCTTCTTCACTTCTTTTAGATTTTTTTCCATTTGGAGTGACATGAATTAACCTTAAAACGTGCCTACAAATGAGTGAATTAATAGCTAGACTATGCTGCTAATGGTGTTGCATTTACTGCTGAACTAGGAAGGAGAATTAGGTACCTTAGTGTCTGGCTGTCTGTGATCTGGCAGCAAGCTTAATTGGACAGCAGCAGCTCCTTGAATTAACAAGTCCTGCTGGCAACATGCACCTGATTCCCAGCATGAGCAGAGGGGATGCAAGGGAAAAGAGATCTGNAAAAAAAAAAAAAAAAGTGGCATCAAAAATGAGGGAAAATGAAGGTCATTTTTTTCCATTCTTTAATTTTTTCCCTTTGATAATTATTAGGTAGTCATTAAACATTAACTATATTTCTGGAGCTTCTAGCTGAGAAATACTTCATAGATTTTGAAATTTTTTGGCAGAAAGATCAGAATTTGTAGTTTTCTTGTGAAATCTTGGAACAGAACAGTCTTATTTATAGTAAACACTGACAGAACATTGGATATATAATGAACAATTATGCTACTTTGTGTAACAAATAACTTTTCATACCACTTTCTTTAGTCAATGCATCGATTTTGACAGTGAATCAGTGAGTATTTGATGGTGTTTTTTGAAGTATTTTTGACACAGGCAAGGAGAAATTATGGCGTTGATAATTATGCTAGACCATCTCAAATTAATCACTCAAGAGCTGTAAAAATGGTTTTGGTGGGGGAGTCCCAGTTCTTTAACTATTATGTGTTTCCTTGGCTGTGGAATATAGGAAATGAAAATTATTTTCAGCCTTATGTCATTTTTATCTGCCTGAAAAAGCTGAATCATTCAATATGTTAGTTAGTCGCAGCTAAATGTGATGCTCATAATCTCCTTCCTGTATCTGTGTTTGTCTCTGTGTGTATGTGTAGGACTTCTGAACCTGGTAAAATTGTAAATGTATTTAAATATAGGACATAACCCTAAAAGCTGTCCATTCTCATAATGCAGTAACTGATAAACTCTCTATTCCACCTATTTACTCTTCTCTTTTGCTACAGTATGGATTTGGTATGCTTTTGGTTTTCATTTAAACTGCTCCTCCTTTTTGTTTAATTTTTTCCCCCTCATCAGCCTTGTATCTTGGCTATCTAGTTAAAAGAGGAAAGGCCTAAAAACACCAAAATTGAGGAGGACCGGTTACTTGTGGATTTATGTCCCTTGATTAATAATTGAATTATAGAGGTCTTCTTTTATCTCTGAATATGCATATATTCTGGTGATGGTGTGCTGGCTGCCACACTTGACAGCAGAAATGGGCTGATAAGATTGTTAGCACCCTGCATGTTAATACAAGGATCCTGGTCTCTCTTCTCTCCAGCAGCTGCTGCTTTCAAAATTTATAAGAGTGTAACTATCTTTGAGATTTCTATCTCCTTAGTCACATTTAGTTGAAAGCAGGCTACTTAGTTCAGAAATTACAAGGAGAGGACACACAGACTGTGTTATATTGTTGCTCAGTCTTGTTTCCATAGGAAACCAAGCTAAAAACAGCCTGAAAAAAGTCAGCTTTATCTTTTGCTTAAAAAAAAAAAAAAATCCTCTCCCAATTTGAATGCTGTAGATCATAAGATCGTTGAGGATACTCAGGAGAAATTACTTTAAGGTAAATTACTTTTATTGTATGCCTAGTCACACATCACCTTCTGTTAGAAAGAAGCTTTTCACCTGACCAGGAGTAGGTAGGAGTAATCCAGCTATGGAGAGCCTTTTCTGCCCAAATCTCTCCGTGCTGTCTTTTGTGGATGAAGGTTGACATCTTGTTACATGCATCTATGAGGAGGAAAAGTAGGTGAACTAAGGGAGAAGCTGGCTATGGAAAGGTAAAACATTGTTTCTTCCCTGCCTGCTCTTAAAGATACAGATAAGTCTTTTCCTCTGCCTGCACTCTGCCTCTCAAAGCTCCGTTTCTCTACAAGTGTGCCGGGAGCATTATTAAACTAATTGGAAGTGCATGATGAAAGAAATCGAAGGTGTAACCTTCCAGTTTTATACTGCAGCAAGAAGAAGCCTTGGTTTTAGAATTTAATATGATACGTGTGTCAAAACGAAAGAAGGAATATTTGCCTAATCATAAAAGACCTATCAAAACCCAGCATCCCATAAAGATACATGATTCGTGAAACAGGAACTTCTAAGAATAGTTTCACCTCAAAATAGTATTACATACAAATCAGTGTTGAATTGTTTAATAACATGGCTTTGGACATCTCACATCATATTTTCAGGAAAAAATTACTGTTTTTATGGTAAAAACGAAACTGAATGAAAACTGAATGAAATTGAATTGAAAAGCAGTCTAAGTATTTTTGCCAAGAACAAATAAATCAAATTTAGAAATAAATTAGAGTAGCTTAACTTGAACACTGCAAAATTTGAAGACTTTTGGCTTGGCAAGTTTGTTGAAAACTTGTCTAAGTGCTAATTTGTTCTGTATTTTTTTCTGGGTAAAACATTTTTTTCTGATCTGGTAGTTAATTATTGAGGCTTTGGGGTCACTCAGGTCTCACAAAAATAACATACATTCTATGCCCAGTACATTTAACAGGCAAGCTGTACATAAACCAGCTTACTACCCACAAATACATGCAAACTAAAGGCTTAGTAAGCTGAAAGCATCTCTATATTTTTAGAAATTCAAATAATGATTGTTTATACAGTAATGAATTCACAAGTATAAAGTTCTGAAAATTACCTAGCACATGTAAGTGAAAACTCTCTTAAATTGAATGCAGCCATAGATAATCCACCTAATTGGTATTGGACTGGCTGAGTGCAGTTGGCTGTTTAAGGGTTAAGCATCAAGTCTCAAGTGAGCTGCAGTTACCTCAGCTCAGTCTGTGGGCAGTAGAGAGAAAGGGGCATCTCCAGAGTGTGGCTCATCCTGTGCTGTGTGTGACTGGCATGAATGTGGGGAAAAGTGAAAAAGAGAGATAATCTCATTCTGAAGATAAGGAGTATTTAAAAAAAATGTCACTGTCTTAAAGCATATGTTTCACATTTAGAGCTGGACTTCAGGCACATGGTGAGTTTTGTTGTGACATTTGCAGCTTGTGACATGCAAGCACATTAAGATGTGTTTAGGCAGTGGCATAGGAACTGTGTCAGGTAAGGGATTTTTTTTTCCACAGCATTTTGCAAATGGACCAAGGTTATGGCAAGATGCAGGTAGGATATATATTTCTCTCCAGTTTGCTCAGAGATAGTTTGATTGGCTTATTGAGTTCTAAAAAGCGTTTTTCTGTAATATTATTTAATCAAGCTTAGTACTAGCAAACATGTTCAATAGCAGTTTTACCATCTGAGGAGCAGACTCTGATTGCTGATTCCCACAGTAATGTATCCAAGAGATGATGTTATGACAGCTGCCATTTTTATTTCATTGATTGAGGACAGTAGTGAGGTCAGAATCATGCATCTAAAACTGCTTCATTTAAGCCTCTAATGAGCTGTGTGATATGAAAGCTTTGTCCATGTCTTACAGTATAGACACTGTGCAGTAGGAAAAATACTGATAAGCAAAACATCTGAAAGAAGTACATAATTTTTAAAGGCTACAGGAGTAGTAATGTTTTGCATTTTTTAACCATTCTAGTAAATATGTGGTTGATCAAGGACTTGTGCAGTAACATGAGGCTGCAATGCCATGCTGGCTTGCAGCCAGAAATTATTTGCCATCATCACCTGAGGAAGGTATGTGCACTGAAGCACGTGTTTATGGAGTTTGTGGATGCCCACTGGTTACACTCTGTATGGTGAGGGGTCCACTGTTTGGAGACCTGGGAGATGCTGATCAAAAAGCAATGCTGTTTAGATTGCAGTCTAATTTAAGATGTGATTAAAGAGGTAGGAAATGCTCCTAGGAAGACAACTGAGGGCAGGAGGCTTCCAGTACCAGGGAAACAAAGCCATGAAAAACTAGCACTGTGCAGAAATATCACATGCATGTTTTTATTCATTTACTTATCTGTGTGCCATTTTTAATTATTTTTCAAACTTTACTGGAAGATTGCAGGCCCTCACTTACTTGTATCCATTAAGAGACAAGAGTGTTCATCTACCAACTCAATAGGTATGTAATTTTTCAGGTATATCACTCAGCTCTTATAGGATTGCATTCCCTAGTTGTGAGTTTCTAATGGGCTGGTATGCCAGTTATTGATACTGAACTGAAATTCATAAACTTTAGTGTATTACAGTAGAACTGTAGATGTGTGTTACTGTCCTAAGATCTTGTCTTGAAACAACCCTTCCCTTGGTTTGGTATCTGGCTTCTTGAATTTATGGGGTGTAAAACAGTCTGTGAAATTAATCACAGCTAAATGAATAGTAGTTCAGCTGTATTGTGTAGGCTAAAATCTGCATTTATTCATGCAGTATAGCAGCTACCCAGGAAGTCTGGTCTTCTAGTCCCAACATTACTGATGGGTTCATTCAAACGTTCCAAATCCCACATAGAACAAGACCAGAGATTAGTTTTATTTTGTTGATGGACTTTTATCTTAAAAGTAAGAAGATACTGAAAGATCAGTATCTTTCCAGTCATAATACTTGTAATAAGAATAAGTTTAAAAAAAACCTCAAACCAAAACAAACCAACTACCAAACTCAAAGGCCTGAAATTTCTCCGTGTAGTAACACTGTCAATGTCACATCTGCCCCTATTATTCTATAAAATTATTTCATATGTTTTTAACCACAGTAATTTATTCTTTATTCTCTTCCCTTCCTGTCACTGTTTTTATCTGTCTTCTAAGGAGATTTCAGTCTTCTAATCCAAATTTTTTTCAGTCAATTCGACTTGACATTTTTCTTTTTCTCAACAACTCATTTTTATACTTTTTTTTTTAAATGTGTTCCAGGTAGATATTCTTGACACATGTTGTTTTCCTCTCAAATGCCAGTTGTAGTGTGGAAAACAAATTAAAAACCATTTAAATTCATGTTGATAAATGAAGGTCAACAACTGTTTCCCTCACCTATTTTCTTTGGCTGACAGACTGTAATGTGGAATATGTTAACTGTTTCAGCACTGGGTTTCAAAACAATTGCATTATGTTCCAATCCCGAAACATGCTTTTTTACATTTAAAAAAAACCAACACCGTTAAATCAATGCCAAGTTGACTGTATTTAAATCTTCTAAGAGGTCTTCTGAAAGACTGCCTTGCAGTGTAGAGCCAGGCTGTCACTGTTGTTTGTGTTATCCATGCCTTACTGATTTTTGTGGGATCACAATGCACTGGAAGATTTCTGTCCTTAGGCAGCATACCATTCCATTATTACAGGACCATTCTGTTTATTTCAGCCTCTTCCAGTGCTTTCTGTTTCCAAGTTACCAGCCTGACCTGCCACAGAGGCAAAGCAGAAGTCGTCCCCTATCCTCGGCAGAGCCTGGATACAGGGCAGAAGAAAAGGAAGCAGCCAGTACCATTGTGACAGAAAGTGCAAGACCAGAAAAAACCTTGCATTTTTTGGGGTGATGTTCTTTCTCCACCACCACTTTTTCTTTTTGAGAACTTGTTAATATTTTACATTTATTTGCGTCTTTATCCTTGGCTCTCCACACCTGGAAGAGGAGAGGGAAAATTATGACTATTTTGAGCCAAACTCTCTTTAGGCCTGAGGAGAGATCTGGGATGGTTATGGATGAAGGTGGATGTGTTGGGTATGGATGTAGATAGTCTGAATATTCCCAGGTATGAAGGATCCACCACTTCTCTGGGTAACCTGTTTTAGTCTTCACCACCTTATTATCAATTAATTTATTTTTTCTTCTATCTAGTCTGAATCTACTCTTTTTTAAATTTAAAATGTTTGCTCCTTGTTCTATTGCTACAGATCCTACTAATGTCCTGATTAACCACAGTGGCTTTGAAGGAGGGCACATTCAGGCACTGAGGGACTTCTTGGAGCATCTAGTTGTCAAATCCATTTCCTCAGTGTGTGTCAGGAGAGAAATCTTCCAGAAGAGTTTGTGTTTTGTTCAGAAGCAGTCGTTTGTTTTTTTTTCCTAGGGACCACAAAAAGCAGCTTTGTTGACACATTTCAGTTTGCTCCAGAGTGTGAAGTGACAAGTTATCTGATGAGACCGGAGAAGAAATTCGTAAAGCTATTGCCTAGCAAATCTTTTCTGCCTTTTCTGATCTGATTTCAGTCTGGAATGGAATATCTGAAAAATTGTTGCATACTTAAACAACAGACCTCAACCAGATATTAGGTTAAGGATTTTTTTTTGTTGAAAACTTTTTGCCAAAATTTGAAATTCCTGAAAATAAGGAATGCCACAGAAAATTTCAAGCAATACAAAGGCTGAAACTTCCCATCTCCATTAAATAGTTCCATGAATTTGCTTTTAGCAGTGTCTCTAGAAATAATTAGAAATAGCACAGAAGATTAATGACAGTGCCATTATCATAGTGCTGATTATAGTTGGATACACATTAGAATAGCTTCACATTGTGATTAGCTGTTCAGATTAGGATTATTATGGGTTTAGAGTTTTTGAATTTTAAAATGGTTTACCATGGTAGTTAGTTGATTTCTGTGACATATTTTTCATAGGTTTACCAAGATTTAACAGAGAGAAGTGAAACAAAAGATGTTCTTCCTTTATGCAGACTGCTATTTAATTTTCTGCTTATATACTTATAAAAGTGTCAGAATAGTACACCAGTAAAAAACCCTTTTGTATCTTACATGTTAAAGACATTTGTAAAATTACTGCATGCCAAATCACTCTTAGTAATAGTATCTATCAGTTGTAACAAGATTATTATGAGGCTTCAGTTAATGATTAGTCCACTTTCCAGATCCTTTGAACTTGCTTTAAAGATGTGGATATGCACATATAAGTTGGTATTAGTAAAATCTTTCTTGGTTTCTAAGAATTGCTGGAGAGATACAGAATAAGAAAGATAAATGGCTCTAATATTGCAGTTTGTATTTGATAGTCACATGTCCTCCAGCACTGATCTGGGATATAATTTTTTAATGTATTCAGCATAATACAGGGTAGATGTTTTTTAATAAACATGGAAATGCTTTTCTCAGATGTTTCCTTGCAGAATTTTAATTTAGTTGTTAGTAATTCCCTGAATCCTTTAGAAACCAGTAATTTTTAGCTTCCAATAATTCCTACCACTCTGTCTTCAAACTCCTGTTTTCCAAGGAGAGTTCAGAAACCCAGCAGAAAGTTTTAACAACCTTATTGGAAACCTAGTACTAAATAATACAATAATTTTTACGTATCCCCACCAAAGTGATACTTCATATGAAAAGGTATAATAAACTGGTAATTCTTTAGTGAGAAGACACTATTTTCCTCATGCAAACCTGCTTTTAAATGGAAATACAGTCCTCCAAAGCATTTTTGTTAATAGTTTGATGCTATTCCGAGAAATATAGGGAATGCATATGAGGGACAAAGAGAATTTTTGATATTTGTTAAAACACTGTACTACTAAGTCTGACCTCCTGAATAAGCATGTCCTACCACAGTAGGAAGATTTTGGACTCCCTTTTGTAAATACACTGCATATTTTCAAAATAATGAGCATGTTTTGCCCACTTACATTTTTTTTTATCCTTCGTTCTTACCCCATTGTCATGGTTTAGGAATGACACTCCAAGACACAAACTACTGCTTCCCCATCCTTCTGTGGGAGACAAAAGGCAGAAATTACGGGCAGATAATGGGAGAGATTATGGGGGATAAGAGCAATTTACTGGAAGCAGCAACGAGATAAGAAAAGGAACAGTAATAGCAACAATATTATAACAAAAGTATACAAGGAGAGGGTGATTCACATGTAAAAAATGCTCACCAAACCCGAGACAATGAAAAATGGTGGTGGACAGGCCCTACATGATCAATTGCAAGCAATGCAGCTACTTCTTGGAGGTGGCAGAGTCCTTTTCTTGTGCCCATGACACAAGATGCTGTCAGATAAACAATATCTTGGCCTTGCCACACGGCTCCAGGCTCCACCCCATCATGCCCACTCACCCTGTCCTTGGCTGAAATGAGGATATCCATTCAACCCATGTGGCTATCAAGCAAAAGTGTTCCAAACAGAATGCATTATGAAAGAGTACAGACTCTTCAATTTGGTTTCTGGTCCAGGTACTCCTAAGGTACTCCTAGCTTTTGTTTGGNTGCTTCATGCTCATGTTGCCATCTCCTAATCTTCTGGGCTGGATTTCATAATGAGTCACCTAAAAGGTGAGCATCATCTCTAAAACAGGCGTTGAAGTGGAGAGAAAAAGATGGACATCTAGTATGGGTGATTCATCCCACCTCAGATTTCAGTTTTTAGTTCAGTATGAATCATGAGCTAAAGATACTCCCCACTAAATGTGGAGAAATGCTTCATGACTGGCTGAGGCTAGACGTCTTTTAGATGTCTGAACTAGATCAGTTATATGTGATGGTCTGTGATCACTTGAACACAAGGACTTTCTTGCTTCTCTTGGCCACAAAGAGAGCTCGCTTGAGCAAGGCAATAAATATACCTGTGTAAAGTATTCTGCCAAGCAGAAAAGTTATGCAAGAGCCAGAGTGTCATTGCCTTTATTCTTGCACCTCTATTCCCTCTTCACAAAGCCATGCGGCACCAGCAATGCTGGAATTAAGTGTCAGTCTACTGAAAACATGATTACTGTCAGATTTTGAAATAGCACACCACCCTTCTAATAAAATAAATTTTTCTGTATATAGAGTTTCCCTCCAAGATTAGTCTTGGGATAAAGTGGTGGATTTAACCTAACATGACAGCCTGCAAAGGGATACATGGGAAGATAGAATACTGCTATCATTCTGAATAACTGAATTTTATACAAAGAATCTGCATCTAGAACTCTCTGATGGTTTTCACAGTTTCCAAAATTTTCAGTCGTAGTCATGCCTCATGTTGTAGAAGCATTTATGAGTTTTCCCTAATGTTTTCTGTATTATTACCAACCTAAAATATACTCTTTTAAACTTAAATAATTGTTAGACTGTGTAAACCAAAGTTTTAACATTGGCAAATATCGAATAATTTACTGAAAATTTTATTTAACTCTTGGAGAGCTCATTCTTGTCTTTATGAGCCTGGCAGCCTGTTTAAACACTGCCAGATGATTAATTAACTTCCCAATTAAAATCAGCACTTGATAGTTAAATGCTGATACTAAACTGATAGCTAGTTATGGTGTGAAGTGAACTTGCAGCTTCTACATATATAACAGTCTTCTTTGTACTTACTAGGAAGGCATTATAAAGTATTGCTGTTTTAGAATTTGCTACATTAGAAGCAAGAATTTTTTATCTCAATATTGAAGAGTTCATTAGATATAGGAAGAATTTCCTATAGAAGCATAATATTGCAGATAAGAACTGTTAAGTACTTTAGGATTTGAATAGAGAATATAGTTCTTTTGGGCAATATTATGTCTAGGTTATCTAAAAGTTGTACACATACAAATGAGTACATCTTAAATATCAGCTAGCCTTACAGAAGGTCATGATAAGGTGACTTTAGAAATCAGCACTTACAGGAATAAACTTATTTCTTACGTAGCAACCGCAAATAAGTCCTACCTATCTTGCAGTAACAAGAAATAATGGTGTGCTGGTGTTTCTCTTTAATCGGGAAAATGCTGTCATTCCCACATTAAAATGGTCTCTTATTCTCTCTATTCTAATTTTCCACTAGTTTGCATATACTTGAAGACTAGCACATAGTTAAAAAATCTGTAGCTATGTTTCTGGAGACTTTTGTGCCCGGATGATGGCAGGGGATCAAGACACCAAAGCTTTGTGACTCTTGCCTGTTAAGCGAGCTGTGGGAAATCATGCTGTCTCTGTAACCATAGTCATCTGCACTTGTGAAGTAAAAACCACAACCTTAAACCAGGGGCACCCAACCTTTCTAATTAGGCAGACAATGCTCATTATAGGGCCCTACTGACTTCTGTCAAGAGGCGCCCATTAGGTGAAAACATTAGTAGAAGCTAGGACAGAAGAAGGCTGATGTCCTGATGATGTCCTGATGTCGTCCTGATGTCCTGGAGATGTCCTGATGGCCATAAAATATGGTAATTTTTTCATTATTCAGGTGTTTACTTAAACCTCTTTGGAGCGGGTGGTGTCAATTTTAGCTTTTAAGTTTGACATTACCTGAGTAAATTTTTTTTTTTTTCTGACTTTCCATCATTTCGCAGGTGCCAGCATCTGCTGCCAGGCATGTTTATGTGGTGTATCGTGCTGTTCGCTCTTAGAATATCCTGAGTTGAAGGGGACCCACAAGGATCCTCAAAGTCCAGCTCCTGGCCTTGCCCAAGACCACCCACAAATAAACAGTGAAAAAAGTAATGCAAACCTTAGTCTTTTTATTATATGTTAAATGTGATGGCATGAGATTTAGTGAGCTTTGTGAGGCCAGTGGGATTTCTAACTGCTGGGCTTTCCGAGCAGTGCTGATATCATGGTTATAATTTCTTCACTACTATTGCTACAAGGTCACCTGGATTAAAGGTAATGTGAGCATTCCTCTCCCGAGTATAAGGAGACCAGTGTACACTGTGTACAGATGCTGTGCTCCCAGTTGTGGGTCATCAGCTTGTCTTTCATGGTGGTGGGGGGTATTGTTTTGTTGGTGGATAGTTGGTATTCATAGGAGGTGATCAAAAACTGTTCTGCCATTTCTGTATGAGAAATTATTTTTTAAGTTTTACACAAGTTAAGAATTTCTCTGTTGTAACTGACCTTTGCTATGTGTAGTTAAAAAACTGTGCCTGTATCAGGGTATGTTTTTTTAATTTTCTTTTGAAAGTCCTAATTAATTTTATGCTTAGAAAAGAGAACAGTAGTTCTATGTACTAATTATCTTTTTTATTTTTATAATTTTAATTTTAGGTCATGTTCATAGCATGTATTATCCTGTATTGCTGTTTCATGGAAATATGAGAGTACTTGGATTAATCAGCTACTCAGTCATCACTCATAATTATGCCCAGTAAAGTAACTTCATGAACTTCATGCATTTGCCTCTGATACAGGACTGTCATCATACTGAGGTTTGCATCAGCAATAACAGAGAGGAATGCAGGGGTAGAATACAAATAATTTAGCTGTCTTCATGAGAAAAGTTTTTGGAAAAAGTTTTTAATTCAGTTTTTGCAGTTACTTCTGGTAATGTAATTACCAAGGTTTGGGATGTAAAATGCATGTAGTGGAGATAAGAGTCCAGTGAGTGTTCTCTTCTATCTTATGGTAGTTTACTGGCCATCCATGGTTTTGGATTATAGTGAGATTCAAATGTAGCAGGTGGTTTTGGTCCTATAGTCAAAAAACAGTGGCTTTGGTGTAGCTGAAGAAGAGGTTGATGAAGGAGGTCACAGGTCCTGTAGTGCAGAGGTCTATGTGCAGGCCTCTTCTACCCTTCTTGTACTTGCATGTGGGTGTCATGGAAAATGTTGCTGAGATGCCATCTTCAATTCATGGCACAGAAGCTTTTTGAAACAAATCCTAGCAAACCTGAGGCCACAAATACTGTCAATGTTATGCCCCATGGTATTGTCAAAGGTTGGACTTGACGATCTAAGAGGGCTTTCTCAACCTTAATAATTCTACATTTATATGATTCTGTGATTAGATCTGTGTTGGCTTAAAAAAAAAAAAAAGTGGTGATTAAACTCCAGATAAGCCATTCCCCTTCCCCTCACTCCACTCCAGTGAGAGAGAGACAAAGAAAGAGACTATGGGTTGAGATAACCATTTACTGAAAATAAATGAGAAACACAATATCAGCAAAATAAAAAAAGTATACAAAAGAAATGCTTTCCACACAAAAGGTGTTCATCACCTCGACTTAGTTCTGTGCGGCCACCAAGACAAAGAAAAGGTGGTGGACACTCTTCATGGCTTGTGTTCCCTGTCCCTGAGCCTGAAACAATAAAAAACAATGATGAACAAACCTCCCAAAAGCCGATTTTTCTTTTACCACCTGCTCCTGGACTACTGGGCTCCTCTGTGTTTAGCAGTATTTGTCTTGGCTCCTCTCCACTCGCCTCAGGCTCGGATGGGTTTGGGCTTGTCTCCACCTCGCTCTGTTCCCCATGGCTGTTTCCTGCACTGATACTCCAGCACTCCCCCGGGCTCAGCTGTGTTTGCCATTCAGAGCTGTGCTCTTTCCGAGGCAAGGAAAAGGACTGGGAAGAAAACAGAATAAAATGGCACCATTTCCAGGGTGTGCTCACCTTTTCTTCCCCCTGAAGCTATGCTCTAGGGATGAGTGGGTAGTATAGAGCAGCAATATAGCCACACCCACACAGTTCCAGGCTGCACCCCTTCTCGGCACCTGCAGGCAAAACTAGGACAGGTTGTATATCATACCTGATCTGGGATTAATCTTGGCAAACCCAAATGACTGTTCTTGTATTTCCAGTACTCATCTGTACTGTTAGCTGTATTAACCTTTATTCAAAAGCAGTATTGTTTCCTCATGTGTCTGTTCCTCCAGAACAGTGTCTATCAGGAAAAAAATTTCTCTTCTTTAAAGCATCTTTTGCACTTCAAATTATTGTCTTGAAATTCATTACAAGATTTGTAAAATCTTTCATTGCAACATTAATCACTTCATGGTTTCTTCTTTCTGATCTATTCTTTTTACATTTTTTGTATTTTCTTCAATTGTAGTTTTTTGGGATGAAACAATATAAACCAAAGTTATAAATTAGAATGTCCTAATCATGAAATTGCAGTAAAACTTTTATTGCATATAAGGCATAGTAGGAGAAAGACCATGTTTTTATCTGTTAAGGAAAGGACTGTTGATCCATTGGCGCCAAAGGCCAGTATTTTCTTAAATGCTGCTTTGTTTCATGTGGGTACTTTTATAGTAATAAATAAATACATTCACTTTTGATAGCATAAGAGGGAGAAGCCAAGGTAAAATTTTAAATTGGTTCTCTTATGGTTAAATTCATGCTCATGAATTTAGTTTCAAAAAATTACTGCAAGTGATTTTACATAGGCATAGCATACTTGCTAAAATGTACTCTAGTTATATGCTGGTCTAGATTTTGCTGGGATTTTTTTTCATAAATAGTGCTATTTATAGAAACAGTATTATTATATTGCTGTGTTTTCATTTACATTTGATTTACTACATCTGATTTACTCAAACTGACTAGGTACTTTAAGCATGTAATTAAACAGAATCTTCTGCTGTGTGCAATTTGAGCAAAAAAAATTGAATTATTTCCAATCTTCTTTGGTAAATGTGTGCAAGTATTATTTTTTAAAGTGTAAATTGCAACCCTGAAAAAATATTTCTTAAAAATATTTCCATCCTGATATTATGTACGTGTTATTGCTTTAAATGATGTTATCTCTGAAAGGTGAACATGCAGCAAATATAGTTTCAAAACTCATGCCTTATATTTATATTTTTGTGATACTTTCTACTCAATTATATCAAACCCAGACTTTTCCTGGAGATTCTACTGATTTTCCAGGAATTTAAATTACATTCTTTAAGAACCAATTACTCTGAAAGTATTGACCCATTGCACTGACCCATCCCTTGCTGACCCTTCTACTTATTTTTACCTCAGACTCAATTTGACCTGAACAACACGAACCAGATTTTATAACATGATTAAGAGGAAATGACACAGGGGAAGAGGGAGGATTGTATTACCTGAAGTGGTAGCAGGGTAAATAAATACACTGCTGATATCTTTTGTTAGTTTTCACTGTTTCATGATTTGTGTCTTATGGCTTCAAAGAAAAAAAAAAAGATGCCCCCTAGCAAGACCAATTAAAAAAGCCTATAACTGCAAGTTCAGTTCCGTTACTTTCATTGTGCATTACAACAACAGTAGTTATTGGTTGCAGTTAATGCTCTTAGGCGGCAACACTGATCTGCCAGTATCTCTGTTGGTTTGATGTAAGGCTGAGAGCACAACTGTTACTTCCAGTAACTGGAGGGAAGTTAAAATTCATAATTTCAATTCTTATGAACTATACAGAAGGAATTTAACCTCTCAAATCCCCCTTGTTTGGTTTGGTTGTATAGAAATAAAATAAGCACTGGTTTTCTTTAATTGCTTAGAGTTGTTGCAGGTTTCCCTTTCTCCCCAGCTGCAATGGAGCACACTTGTTGAATTGGACATTTGACTTGTGCACAGGCTTTCAAGCCATCATGCTTAGCAAAATGGTGCACCAAAATGCAGGACCAGGATGATGTCTTGATGGCTGGTCCCTGGAATTGGTGTGGCTTTGGCTTATAGAAGATAGTGAAGCCCTCTAGAGGGCTTGCAGTGTGTGAAGACACCCAGCTTTCCTATCAGGTCAACAGCTTTGCTGTACTTCCCTGCAGGATCTGACTGAGCTGGGAAAGAACCCACTAGCATCTGGAATATAGGCGTAGTGAGTACAAGTAGAGAGCTATCAAATTGTTTTAAGGAGTACTATCGACTACAAATCCCCAGTATGGAATGTGTACTTTCACATCCACTTTGGTGTGTGTACCAAGCCTCTGTAGTACCCTTGTACATTCTGCATGCACTGCTGCATTTGGCATTTTCCCCTGCAAGGAGCAATTCAGTTTTCTGCTCTGCCTCCTAGCACATGACTGAAAATTCAATAAAGACTTTATTCAGCTTCAGAACAGAAATCTGAGTGTGAACCAGAGGTCCAGGCTTCTAGTGTAGAAAGCACACTTAGGCAAACCAGTCAGTGTGGCCGGGAGCACTGATTGGGCCACAGTAAAGTTAACACACTGAATATGATTCTGTTGGTCCCATTTGAAACGCCATGATGGTTTACAGATGCTAGTTTAGCAGGTTTAGCAGCATCAGCTGCATTGGAGTGGTTTGGATTGCTATAAAACTTTAGAACAAAACTCCAGGGGAGCAGCTAAAGCAATTGCCTTTGGTCAGCTGAGTAACTCTTAGGGTTGGGTTACAAATTTCTAGACATTATGACTAGTAGAGTATCTATCTCAGTATGCATACAGTTTTTAAGTAAAGCTAAAGCAATTTCTTATAACTTGTTTCTAACTCTCTGCTGCTGTCCACCAAGAATAAATTATGAACATGCTTAATTTATAAGTATGTTTGGTATAATTCAGTCTTTGTTTATTATCAAAGCAAAAATTGCTGCTGGTATGGTGAGAGGACTGGAGTTCCTTATGCCAACTATGCTGGGCTGTCTTCTCCACAGCCAGGATGAAGATAAGCAGTTCTTTGGAGAAGAAATCCTGTTTCATTCAGGATGGCTAGATGCTAAATAGGAGCAGTGGGCTCATCAGGACTGACAATACCTAAGTACCTTTGTACTGTGTATCCACACAGTTTGGCCCTCTTGACAAAGAAAGAGCATCTTTTGTAGCCAGAAAAGCCCAACATATCCTTTGAATAACATTATTTTGAAGCCACTATTACCAGAATAATTCCAAGTCTCTCTGCTTCTATCTGAAAATTGAAATACTAGTGTTTGGAAAATCCATAGATGTTGATAAGTATCTAAACCTCTATTCATATATATATATATAGCTTCTCATATGGAAAGGCACTTCAAATATCAAAGTAAGACCATGATTAGTTTGTTCTGATTTATGCTAATGATATTCATTATCATCAAAATTAATTTTTAATGCTTTTTCTTTAGAAATGGCTACTGTATACTTAGAAGGGAACAAAACTTACCTTAAGTATCTTCTAAAAAATTTTCACTTGAGAAAGAAAAGCATTTCTAAGCCCTGAAAAAAGCATTTGGAAGCGCATGAATGAAGAACTAGAATAAAGTCAGGATAATCCACTGTCCTTTATTATGCAGCAGGTCAGATTAGAGGATCACTGAGATCTTTGTGGCTTTATAATCTATGATTAACATATTAATTTTTAACTGTGTGCTTTGGATCAGTTCTTTGCAACCATGCATATAAGCATGTCTTTATTTGGAGCAGGTGGAGCCAAAGCAAGGGGTTAAAATTAGGCAGATGTTGAAGTGCTTTGCAAACTGGAGCTTGACTCCTGACATCCTGAACTCTCTTAGTCTTTCAATATTTGCATTGAAGTATATTTTTTTTTGAGTGGTGGTCTTCTTGCCTTTCATTTTATTTAGAAAAATAAAAATAAGTAAAAATATTAAGGTTTTAGTACTTTTTCTTTGTTTAAAGAAACAATTTCATGAATTAAGAAAAATATTAAATAAGTTTTATTTAGGTGGAATAATTTTTTCCCCTAGGTTTGGGTTTTTAAAAAATTTTTTACATTTTCATAGAATTGTAGAATAATTCCACAGGATAATGTAATACAGGTTGGAAGGAATCTCACAGGTCATCTGGTCTAACCTTTCTTGGCAAAAGCACAATCTAGACCAGATGGCCCAGAACCCTGTTCAGCTGAATCTTAGAAGTGCCCAATGTTGGGGAATCCCTCACTTCCCTGGGGAAATTATTCCAGTGTCTGATAGTTCTAAGTCTAAAGCTGTTGGGCAGTATTGCCAGGGTCCATCAGTTTGTAAGGGACAAACTTCCAGAGCAGTTCACAAACAAACTTCTCCTTTGTGATGGCAGGTCTGTGTTTGTGTCATCCTGGATTTTTGTTCCCAGCTTCAGAGGCCCAACAGAGCTGGTAAAGACAGAAGTTAAGAAAGTATTGAGAACCTCTGCCTTTTCAGCATTCTTGGTGATTAATTCACCTCTCTTGTTTAACAGCAAGTCAATATTTTCCATTTCCTTTATTTTCAGAAAAAAATAGATATATCACCTGTAGAAATATTCTAAAAAGTTCAGTTTTTCTTGTGGAGATACACTAAGATAATGTAAATGATGGAAAAATAATATTGCCAGCCTGAATTCTGCATTTCAGGTTCTAAATTAAATCTATGGACAGTAACAGCACAACTAAATAATAGATCTTTATGTTTCTAATAACCTGTTAAAGTTTTAAAAAGTAGTAAACCTCAGGATGTTAGCTTGCTATGATTCTTAATTTATTAGAAGGTAATAACATCCAACTGGAATATACTGACCTCTGAAAAATATACCTTTGACAGTTGTATCATGTGACTTTTAACTTCCTCCCTGAAAGTACTAAAAGACATATAGATGTGGCCCTTAGGGATAGTTTAGTGATAGACTTGGCAGTACTGGGTTAACATTTGGATTCGGTGATCTTAAAGGTCTTTTCCAACCTAAATGATTCTATGACTGTATGACTAATTCTCCAGATGTGTGTTTGGGTTATTGCTTCCATTACAAAGTATCTGTGCCAGTTAAAATTAGTAAATTCATAGCATTGTGGTGCCCCTTGAAATGTATCAATAACAGAAATAATAAATACATAGGCCAATAGTAAAAAGGACCTGCATCTTCCTGGAGGAAGGATTCATCTCTCCATCTTTCATCCCTGCTCCCTTTGGTTCTGTAGTTTACGTCTCTCAGAATGTTTCTCTTACAAGTAGAGTTATAAACGTAATTCATAGACAGTGATATGATCAACAAATTGCTTTGCATTTGCTAAGTTTCTGTCAAGATTTCTGGCACTGATTTGTTATTCATACACCCAGTACTTCCGCATAACTTTTTTGGGTGCTGTTGTCATCTGTCTTCAAGAATCTCGGATGAGCTTGGTTTACTGGTTCTCAGCCATTTTTCAGCTGCCATTCTAGCCACTGCCAGTGTTTTCAGTTACCCAGACACTATGAGTAGGATAGCTGCATCTGTTCTGGTGAAATACACACTTTCTGACAAACTTTGTCATTTCTGCCATCACAGAATTCTCTCACAGTTTTGTTTCATTTCCATTGGTCTCCTTTCCTGCCATGTCTGATCTTTCTCCCAGTAAAGAGAGAGTACTTTATCCCTTCTGTCTACCCTTCAACTTGCCACAGCCTTTTTCCTGAAAGTTCATTTTCCTGCTTGCTTGTTAGATAGTTCTGCATCTGTGTACCATTTTGCTCTCTGGAAAGCCAGCTCTAACTGTTGACCAAAAACCTGTTGACTAAAAACTAAACCACCAGATAATGAGCAAGAGAATGAGCAGAATTTATGTAAAAATGTAAGTGATTCCAGATGGCTGGCTGATTTGTAAAACCACCCTGTGTGTGTCTTAAGATGTTATGGTAATGTATAGTTTTTGAGGTCCTGTTTCTCCTTGTGTGAACAAGTTCTGGGTTTTAAGCTGGTGAGCTGTATGGTTGTCAACTGAGATGCTATTTAGGACTGTGCACAGACAGCAGTGGGGAAAAAAAGCATAAAAAGCATAAAAGCAGCAAGAGAGTTTGTCCTGCATGCCTCTACCTTTTGGCAAAATTTCACTTTTACAGTGGTGGTGGTGATTTGTGATTCTTAGCAAGTCTACATTAGCTGTCCAAAAGTCTGCTTCAGAGTTAAGGTTGCCAAGGGCACTTTCAGCTCTTGTGTTCAATTACTTTAAACTCTCATACAATATAGTAGTATAGTAGTATATTTTGTAACACTGGGAAATGATGAATTAAAGTAATGTTGACTTCAGCTTATGAAAAGCACTTGCAGGTATGCCCCAAAATAATCTAAGGCTGCCCTTCTGAATAGACAGGTTGTTACTGGAAAAAGCAGTAGTTGTACAATGGTACAACTAAACAGCAGTGGAATTACTTGTGTTGTATGTCAAGTTTTTCAGTTCAGCATATGCCTTGTTTGTTATACAACTTCCATTCGCAGCATTGAGTTCAAATGTTCTGAAGAGTGGTTGGTTGAAGGAGCTCGTCAGTGTTGTGAATGAATGTGGAAGCCTGAGGCTTCAAGTTATTGTCACCTAAATATGAGTGTCTGCAAGTGAACTTCACGAGCAAGGGTAGAATTGGACTCAGTTATCTCAGTTTAGATGTCGAGTACTATTTGAACTGTCCTGCCGTACCTGAGGCAGGAATGTAGGGCTAGTGAATGTGACAAGGCCCAGATGGAGATTGGAGTAGTGGACCCATGCTTTCCCCTGTGTCTTCAAGAACATCTGGGGCAGAATTCTTATCGTGAGTCATAGTCGAGGTAGTCCTGCTTATCCCAGTGATGGGAATCTAATAAATACTAATGAAGCTTACAGGTCTTTGCAGAGCCTGTGTTTTATCATCTCCATGCATGTGTTAAAAATGCCACACAGCTTCTCAAATTAATGTAGATGCCTATATTGAAGTGTTCAATTCTGTCCATAACTGTTAATAATGGTGAGACCTTGTTCATATTTAGACAGCTAAATGTATATCAATGAAGAATTATGTATGTCTCACTTTCAGTACTAAGATTCTGTATCACTGATAAAAGTAGGGTGACGTATAAATTGGGATGGAAAACAAAGTAGTAATAGGAATGATTCAGATCTCTGCAGTAACATAGAGGCAGTTAAGGAAAATATTCTTGAGCAAAGGAGGAGTGATGAAGTTTGCAAGGGCTGTTTGATGAGTACTGGGTTTAGAGATAGAGTGCAAACCATACGTAAGGGAGTGGCTTTCTTTTAGCTTATGCTTAATGCACTCCTCTTGGATTTCCTTCCCCATGATTTTTCTAAACCATTCTTCAGCATGTGTGGTGGAAATGTTCTGACCCCATTATTAAAGAGGCAGAATTGTGGTTAACATAGTTAAATATTCTTTCTTTGATTTTTCTAGAGGCTTCAGGATATTTTAGTTCAGATTGTGACATTATCAGGTGACCCTGACTATGCATGAGCTGGTGGGTTAACTTTAGCCAGCAGTCAGATGCCCACCCTGTTCTCTGGCCACAGAGTCCATCCCCTGCAGCCTCTCACATCTACACAAGCCTTGGGACCTACACCCAGTACAGTCAGAAATAGTGTATTCCTTTTTGTGCTGATGCAGGAAATATCTGTTCTTCCCTCTGTTCCCTGTAGTTGTTTGAAAACTGTTCCGATGGCCAGAATTAACCCTCTTTCTGCTTACTCTTATCTCTACTTAGTTTTTGACCTTCCTCTTTTGAGGTGAGGAAGTGGTGTAAATACATAGGATTTGATGAGCTAAAGAAAAGAGACAAGGAAATTACTGAGTGAGATGAGGGGTGACACACTATGTGCAAGAATGGAAAGGAAAGGAAATCATCATGACAGGTACACCCCACGTGTCCAGACTTACTCTCCTCTTTATACTGTCCTGTGTTGTGCTGGCCATAACCATACCCCATGAAGCAATTGCTCGCTAACAATTAGAAGAAAAAGAGAAATTTGGGTTTCTCTCCTCTAATCACAGAGCAACAAACTCACAAGAGATGCTGAAACCGATGCTGAACTTCGGAAAAAAAAAATACTGACAGATAGTATTTCTTAACTTTTATCCATTAACTGTCTCTTGTCTGTTTCTCAATATTTGTAGTTTTTCTCTGCCAGAATTACCAGAAAGCAAAGGACAGTTTTGATGGGCCTTAGATACAGAGTGTTTTTGAAAATTTATTTCTTCATGAAAATAACCATATTGGATTTTGAGTCCTGCCTTGCAGCTTTGTGGGTAGTGCTAAGTCAGGTTCACACTGATAGAAGAGTATGATGTTTCTTTATCAGTATGGCAGTGGAAAATTATTATTAATGATCTCTTTTGAAAGTGCTTGTGTATAATTTAGGAGTGTTCCTTTAAAGCATGTTCCTGTATTTATGCAGTTTGTCTGTGGAAGGATTTTGTATTTACATCCAAAGTATCTTTTGAGAAAAAAAAAATCATAAGACATATAGGGATGTTTTTAATCACCTGTTTAAAACTTTAAATTTCAGATTCTTGAATATATATGCGATACTGAGTACTAGAATAGTTTGCATGTTTAATCATCATCTTTATTGCGGTAAGTTGGCTTGCTGAGAACAATAGTTTGTTTATGTACATGTGGGAAAAGGGATAAACCTCTTCAATTTTAATCTAGAGGGGAAAAAAACCCAAACCAACCATGTGAATACAGCTATAGCATATTTGCTGGTTGTGCCTTAAAATACATATTTTCAATTACATCTTGCACTAGGGTATTTCAACATCAATAATATAGTTATTCATACCAGGATACAGCCTATGGTCTCAAATGATAGCTGGCATTTTCTCCATTCTCTCAGGAGATAATACAGAGAACTTTGATCATTTACTTTTCACACAAGCAGGATTTTCCCATCAGTAGCTTTACAAGGTTATCTGTTTATAATCCCTCCTCACTTCTTGAACATAATTTTGCTCTTAATGATAATGCTGAATCTTCCTGTAAGGATTGTCTTTAGCTTTTGTTAGAGGGGTTTTAAGTAGGGTAATAAAATCTAGTGATGTGGTCATTGTCGTATACTAAAAGCATAGAGTACGACAACTTCTGCCAGAAATAAAATTGGAAGCATTATCAATGATGATGTTTTGTAAGATAAGAGGGGTTTAATTATGTTTTATAAGCACAGATGAGGAAAAAGTGTACTTGTTAACTACCATTTCAATCCATTTATTCACTACACTTCCTCCAGTGTACTGTTTATGTTTCACAGGAAGCTCTCCAAAGACAATATTTTGAAATTAATTATTGTTATGACTTAGGCTTTTTGATTTTTAAGAAATAGCACTTCAGAGAATCCTTGGACTTTCCAAGGGCACTGCACTGTGAGGCCCTATGATGCAAGGAGGTTTGCAGGACAGTAAGAATGCAGATTGCGCTGCAGACCCTTTAGAAAGATCAGTGAAACTATTGCTTAGCATCTGGTTGCTGGTCTGTCTAAATTGTGTCCCCAGGGGGTAATTCCTATTACTCCTTGTCAGCAAAGAACTACTTCGTTGAATTTGATTTTTCTGAATCGGTGATGCACTTCTTCATTTACCTATTTTCCTTCACCCTCAAAAATGCTAGGTCCATTAACTGTTGTTCAGTGAATACATTTGTTACCTTTTTTATGTTCTACATCGTAAAGCTTGCAACAAAAGGTCTAAAATTCTCAGAAAATATAAACATTTTCAGCAGGGATGAAAGTCTCCTAGGAGCTAACAGTAAGTTAAAACCTTGATTCTTCTTCTTATAGTTTGCTAAGTGAGTTAAATTTTAAATTCTATCTTCATGAAATATTCCCAGCATATAAGTTTATACAGCACTCTTCAGATGAACACTATCTTTGCCAGAAGTTCAGCTTCTGTTGGCTGAGCAGTAATGGTGGCAAAGTAGCAGGAACCCAAAAAGAACTCTTCTCACCTTATTTTAGATGGCTGCATCAGAGATGAACTGTAAATAACATGTAATGGAAAGAAATAAACACCTCTCATTTTTAGAGAATTCCAGTTTGCTTCAGTTGATCTCTGCTGATCTGGTCATCATTAGGATAGGATGCTGCCTTCTCTTCTGTGACTGGAAAAAGTGCCTATGATGAGATGTGTATGGCATAAATATTGGGACAGATAAATTCCCATTCCAAACTTCACGACACTTCATTAATGCTAAATTATATTTTGCATAAATAGAGGCAAATAGACATACATAACCTATATTTTGATGTAATTTAGGAGATACTCTTCTTCTTACTAAAAATACTATTTGAAGATGAGTGCTTCTGAAAATCAGTTTTCAGCTTGTTTATGGGAGGACTGATTGAGTTGAGCAGATTCTGCATTTAATGACAGAATAATGTAAAGTCGTAATATTTTAATTCCAACCTAAGCCTACTTCATAAAATACTTTAAATATGATTGGAATGCAAAAGGAAGTTGTTCTCAAATGGAATGGAAGTGGTTTAGTGACACAGAAGCACTAGGTAGTAAGTGACAGAGTATGGATAAGGAACTAAATCAAGATCCAAACTATTTTCCAGAATACATAAAATATTACAAGCTCCTGATTTTCAAGAATGTGTCTATCAAGTTAAATGCAATATGAATGTAAACAAATTAGCAAAGTTTCTATTACTTGCATCTTCTGAATAGTTGTGGCCATGTATCAAATATATGTGGAAAAAATGTCATGTTTAGCTTTGAATTTGAAAATTTTAATTTTTGTTTTAAATCACTTTTCTTTTTCCATACTTATTTGAGGTAAAGAAGTGGTTTCTATATGGAAGATTTTAAATTAGAATGCTTGAATCAAATGCAACAAATTAAATTTTGTGATGCTGTCTCATATTACAGAAGGTACTAATCATACTCTTCAAATAGGAACTGTGAACCAAAACATATTTTAGGAAAGCTCTTAAGCTTATTAGCAAAGCCATTCATGTAGATACCAGAAAGATCATGTTTACTCTAGTAGACATGTAGACATGTCCAACATTTTGAAATTTCTTCAACAAGTTGTTGAGTTTAATTTTGTTTTTCAAGTTGACAAATTCCAAGACCAACAGTTTTCAAAATGTCTTCTGGCTAAGTATGAAGCTATTGTAAACCTCATGTATCAATGATTATGAGTTTTTTATAGAATATTTCTAATCTGTAAAGAATCATCAGAACCCCTTCTTCAGGGAAAAAAAACTGCATAGCTTCTCCCTGGTCTTCCTGGCTGTCTGGGATAAACAAGGTATGAGCTAAAACCTGTGGAAGTTTTCAGAAGGGTTCCCTTTTACCTCAGCACTTTGGGTTTGGCTTACTGCTTCTTGACTCATCAGAAATAGCTGCATGATTGAATTCAGGTTTATTCAATGGCAAGAGGCCTTTCTGTGCAGTGAGGGAGAGAAAGCAGCAGCACTGCTTCTTTAGCATGGCCTGCTTTTCTGTCCAAATCACACTGTGCTTTTCATCTTTCAGGAGCTATTTCCAAGCCAAGCAAAATGATTGTAGTGCTGATGGAGGCATTGCTTTTCTCATCAGACTGGGATGTTTCAGCTTTTGGAAAAATAGATGAATGTGGAGTCTTACTTACTTCTCTACTTCATTTGGACATTCCTCGGCCTTCTGGTTTCCATATGACAAGCTTCTGGATTGGGAAGGAACTTAGGTATCTAAATCAAACCTGACATTAATGGTTCATGTTTGATTTTTTCCTCTTTTGAATCATGGAATAATACAACAGCACAAGTTTGAAAAGACCTCAAAAGACCATCTGGTCCAATTTTTAGCAGAATTACAGATTGTTCCACTTGATCTCTGTAGACCTGTAATACTGATCCTTATCATAAACACTCCTGTTGACTGATTTTTAACTACCACTTGTTGAAAAGACTGAGACTGCTCTCTGGGGCAGCATCAAGGATATTTTCACAGTCGCAGAATCTCAGAATGGTGATTTTCCACACGAACCTGACCCAACACGAGTTGGTAGCATCATACAAGATTGTGTAGCAGCACGTGGCCATGCCACCTTGAATCTGAAGCCTTCATTGGGTCAGTTTTGTGCCCCAGCTGATAAGCTTTAGTTCTCCATTGCTGCTCTCCCTAGGCAGATTGTTGCAGTTGCAGCACTCTGGTGGTAAAACCATTCCACTTCTGGCACTGTGCCTTGTGTGACTCGTGTGGCACCTGGCTTGAACCAATCATTGCATCTTCCTTGACACTGGTACCTTTAGCTCATGTCTGCCTACAGCTCCTAAGAGATTTGCTCATTTGAGGTGTGCTCAAGCATCTGTCTCTCTCTAACTGTCCATCTGTCTGTTTGCCTGTTGCTCTTACTGCTGATGGATGTATCATATTCTAAGCCACTGTTATTTTCATTAACAATTATGTACTGTAAACTGGCAAGTTTGCATAAATTCTAACATATATAAATGACATACATACATTTATTGCATAAATTATGACACTGCAGGTCTTTGACAGACCTATATATAGGATCCAGTTAACATAGGAAACATAAGTTATCAGTTGAAGTAAAGGACCAGAGAAAAACTAACAGATCTGAAATCTCTTACAATAAGTATATATTTGAAGATAGGTATAAAACCAGTTTGTGGTTAACTATTCCTTTACAACAAATGAGTGTTGAAATAGGAGATAACACACTAGTCACACACAAACAGAAATCTGTAAAAGAGAAAGCTGATTATTAAGCCTATGTTTACCATAAAAATGCAGGATTTTGATCCAGGAAGGCAAAGTCTAAAGAGTAAAAATGGTATCTAATAGTGTGGTTTCCTGTGATTTATGTGACAGTCTGGTGGCTGTAATATGGTCCATACATAGTTTTAGGGAATATTTGTATAGAATATGTAAAGTGCAAAACAGTATTATATGGAAGTAACTTTCAGAGTTTATTCAGATCCTCTTCCTTACATGTTATTTATTTTTGTGTGCTTTTATTCATTGCATTACAATAAATTTGGTCAATAATTCTCTAAATGAATTACAGAATAATAACCAATGTTTTTTTGTGGTGACTAATCTATAAATAAGAAAGATGGATTTATTGAATTGAGTTACAAATTGAAAAATTATTTTACATTATGAAAAAATACAATGTTTTATCAGTAGTTTTTACGTAGAAATCATTGTGGAACACATTCCCCAAATCCTTAATACAAACAAAAATATTCAGCACAAAATTCTTTGGGAACTGAAATTAAAAGACTGGTGCTCTCTAATGGAGAAAAAATTTATAGGACATTAAATATATGTTTACTTGTAATTTCATTTCTTGATTATGTCATTAAGGAACAGCATAAAAATAAAATTTTTTTCATACAGACTGGATTACTAAATAAAAAATGTACCTGCTTAGGGATCATTCTCACCCGCTCTCCCAACATCAGTCAAAGGCTAAACATTTTTTATAGAATTGGATGTGCTTCCTAATAATCGTTTGCATGTAACTGTGCACTTCTTCACTTGATTTGTGTGAAGGTTCAAGCATGGATCTTGTTCATATATGCCCTGGTGATAAATTGGGTTAAGGATTGAAAGGAGCATCTGATTTCATTGATAAAAGCTTGCTGGTTTTATTAACAGCTGAATATTTCCGCTGCTTTGGATGAACGCTGCCTTAATCCTCAGGCCATTTGACTGAAATGAATAGGCTTTCCTCCTGAAAGAAGAAGACAAATATGGTAGAAAGCAGACCTTAATTTTGCCTGATAAGATGAAAATATATCATTTATTTTGTACTTACTACTCTAATCCTCCAAATGTTTTGCGAAATAGCAATAAACCATACATCCTTTAAAAGATTTTACTGGTGTGTGTATATATGCTTTGCATGTATATTTGTGCAATTAGCTGCTGGCAGTGGGCAGTAAAATAGCTATTAGGTACTCTCCTTTCCATATGGGTATGAATTTCAGAATTAAATTTAGCTTATTGCAGAGGAAATGTGCTGATCCACTGGCAGAAGAGTGTTATCTATACCAATGACTGTCAGCTCCTCAGCAGAGCAGGGGCAGTGGTAGTGCTGGCGTGGTGGCCAGCAGCAACACATGAGAAGCACAGAAACACTGGCAGGCAAAGAAGAGAGGCCAGACAACACAGAAATGGTACTTATTCCCAGGGAGAAAGATAAGAGATTTTAGAAAGGATTTTTTCATTACTATTTTTATTTCTCTTCTGAGATCACTCTTGAGGAGTAAAACATACTCAACCCTGAAGCAAAAGAAAAAGAGAGTCTACTTAGTTGGTGCCAATCTGCAAAGGGACTAGAAAATGTCCTAGGACAGAGAGGAGAATCTGCTGTCATGCATGCATCCAGCCTGGTACAGTGCAGGTCTCTAGTTCAGAGGCATATAGGAAAACCAATTCACTTTCCTTAATATTGGTTTAGACTACACTGTGTAAGTCTTGGCCTTCAAAAGCTTTTTATGCTTTTTTTCTGAACCTACTCCACTCTCTTCTGTTGAAAAAACATGCCATTAAAAAAACCTACCTAAAACAACACCCAAAACATAAACCACACCTAATTTATGCAAGTAACTCCGTAAAAACTCTTCCTCCATTAGGAGTTCTCAAGACATTAACCTCTGCCGCTGCTCCCAATAAATTCATGAAACTGCAGTACCCTAAATCCCCTGTCATCTTTCCCTCAGAGGAATAGGAAAATGTAGGAGTTTTATTTGATGCTGTTTTAATATTTAAGATACTTATGGGGAAATTCCACCTTGGACAAAAACCTACTGCAGTAATAAACAAATGAATGAAAGCTCATCGGAAATTATGTGCAACTCCAGTGAAGGGGATAATAGTTTATCCCCATCCACACAGGAATATTAGTTTATAAAACTTCCATTATAAACTTCATAGTGATGTTACTTTTTAGATCATGAGTGGAACATTTGTGATCACAGTACTTACAATATCTGTCAACAGGAATCCTGCTTTGATGCATCCAGACAGGCATGAGGTGGAATGGCTCACAGGATTAGAAATGAGATAAAGAACAGTAAGCTTTGCATTCGTAATTCAGGAATGTTGTCTTCTTAGTACCTGCTATTGGTATCATATAATTTGGGTTTTCAGCTAATTTTCCAGAGAAGCTATTGTAAGGAAGAAAATATTCATGTGGCAACTCAAAAGTTTCTCATGCAGCTGAGATCATTAAATCACAGAAATCTAAAGCTCAAACTGTCTTGAAGAAATCATCTAATTCATCACCTCTACTGAAAGCAGGATCAAGTGCATCCATATGTGACAGATGCTGGTGTATATTCTGTTCTTAAAGTGAGAAAGCTTTTCCTGAAGTGAAACATAAATCTTCTTTGCTACGAATCATGGTAATCTCTTGTTATCTGCCATTGTCACAAGGAATTGTTGATCACTGTTTTTTCTACTCCAGCTTCTGCCTACTCTACTCGAACACCTCTTCCCTTGCTCCTTCCTGCTGCTACTTCCTCCCAGCTGCACCTCGTGGGCTTACTTTTGGCTTTTCTTCATTAAAATTGCATATTTTGGTCTTCTAGTGTCTTCTTGTTTTCATTTGGCCCTTCAAGGCTGACTTGCCCCAAAACACTGGCAGTTCTCTAGAAAAGGCCCACCAGTGATAAGCAGAAGAAAGTAAGTATTTCCAGTGTGTCATATGAAATACTTGTTAGTTACCAAAGCCAAAGTGACCCTGCTTTTGTTCTGCAGCAGTGGTATGTTCAGGTAGTGATGACTCATACATTTATGGAGCCATTTTAAATCCCCAGACCCTTCCTATCATTCTTCTGAGTGTCCAGGTTGTAGTAATTTGATCATTTTGTATTATACTTGACACTCTGCCCCTAAGTCCCCTTTTCTGTCGTATCACATCTGGAGCTATGGCAGCAGACTTACTAGGCGCACCAGGTTCACGTGGCATTCTGGTTGTCTGCACAGTTTTGTAGAACCTTCCCCAGAGTCATGTGAGCACTGTAAGCCGAGTCTCCTCTGCACCACTGCTGAATGAAGCTGGGTCCAGGGCAGACTTGGGTAATTATGGTTGCCCATTGTCTCCAGCTCAATAAAGAAACACCAGCAGCATTTCAAGTGTTGTTTTTCAATGTGTTTTGAAATACATTGTGATCTGGGGCTACACTCACTAGTACCATGTAAACATCAGATCTGTTTGAGATGTCCTGTGTTTTCTGCCTGGCTTCCAAATGCTAGATCTTGTGGCCAAGCAGGGTAGGCTGCTCCTAGTAGGTCTGTGTTATATCTGTGAGCCTTGTCTTGTGTCTGAAGACTTAACATTTTTTGGGATACCTGACCCTATTTAAAACAAAAGATATTTGCCGTGAATGGACTTCAGTTTTCTCACAGTATCAAAATATACATATGTATAATTTGAGAGATTTGGCATGTTTTCCTATTTTCCTCAAAAGTGGATAAGGAAGCCTTTGCTCCAGATTTCTTTTTTTACATATTTTGTTAAGATCAACTGGTAAAGATTTTCCATTATTCTGTTAGTTTCTTAGAGTCACATTATTTAAAAATAAAAATTATTTGGCCTAGATATTAGAAATACACTTTTTATTTTATCTCCTCATCTGTATAGGGAAATCATAGTGTACAAAACAAGTAAGTAACTTAACTGAATTATTGTTAGACTGCAGTGTCTTATGTACAGAGTGACACAGAAGTAAAAAACTGAAATAATTAATACAAGATAAATTTATATTTTTCTGACTTTATTTACTCTTTACTTTTACAAAGGATTAAGTGCCTTCAGAGGAGATCCTTTCAAACTATGTATAATCCCTGTGTTGTAAAGACGGTCAGCAAAATTGATAAGGATAAATTTAGAAGTGAGGCTGAGTGGCTCAGTTTTTGCTGTGAAAGAGATGTGACTTCAATAAATGAGAAAATTTATATGTGGCTTGTGGGAAGAACCTTTTGATTTAGTTGAGGCAGTTGTTGCTGATCTTACAGTTTAATTTCTTAATATAAATTGAAACATTTCCAGTAATTACATGTATGTTGCTATTAAACCTTTCACTGAAGATAGTAATCATATTGATATAAATACATTGCACAAGGATAGTAATACTTGAAGTAGCTTATTTTATGTTAATCCAAAATGAATAGCTAGAAATAAGTTGAAAACCACTAATTTTTAAATGTTACTTGAAATAATAGGGATTGTTTGAACCTTTTTTATCAGTGTGGCTCCAGAATACATGCATTAATTTTAAATCCCTTTGATGATGATTGCCACAGGAAATTAGCCTTTATTATTGCATTTGTTTTAGACAGCTGAATAAAGCTTGAAAAAATAAAGATCAAAAAATAAAGAAAGTACTTTTCCTACTATGCTTTCATTTTCTTTTCCATTTTTTTCCAATGGAAGTCATTGGTTTACTTCTGATGATATTGCTTCCTTCTGACTGAGCAGTGTTGTTAAAGTATGTTTGGGATTAAATGAACTAGCTGTAGATTGGGTAGATACTGCTGAGACTTAGAAGTTTGATTCTTTTAAATATTTGAACGAGCTCCTATTATTGAACCTGAGGAAGCTTTGTCAAACATCAGGAATTACCATTCATATAAAGAAATTTTTACCTTCCCAAATCACTTTTGCTTTCAAGATTTAAAACTCCATGTAAACTACGAAAAAAAATAGGAGGGAGACATCTGAAGGTAAATTAATTCTATACTTGTTGGTATGTTTTAAAGTATGGCTGAATTTCATTTGCAGTGTCTTTATTGTTGCTTCTGAGAAATTAATGTTTACAGATATTTTAAAGCACCTGTACAACAGATGTAAACCAAAACATACTGTTGTTATTTTGCAAATTCTGAGAACCTTTCTAAAATGTGCTAGGGAAGCATTAATGGAAAAAAATAGACACCAAATGTAGTTCAAAGGACATTTTCTGGCTGCCTTCGTGGGCTCCAGTCCTTATTTGTATTCTATGAGCTGCAGTGGAAAAGTGTGACTTATGACTGATGAAGTGGATTAATGTTTCTGTATTCAGAGGTTTCAAAGAATCACTTTGTCTGTGGAGACACTGGATTGCACAGTCTGGCAGTTGGTGGTGGTGGTGGTATGGTAGCGAGCCCATGGGGATGCACCATGTCCAGACAGAGAATTAAACAACATCACAGGCTGTCTTCAAGTTGCTGGGTCCAGTCTCACCCCCGTCATTTGTTTTGACTTCCATTATTTACTCATTTCCAGTGGTTGGCAAAATCCTTGCAAAATACTTAAAGTTGTACACAGGTGAGGAAAAAATTAACTTTATATGATGCTTCCTAAAAAAACCTCCAGTTATATCATGGCCTTATAGACCCTTCTTTTGGTTCTAGTGCTGCAGTAAATATTCAGTTTTACAAAGAAAAAAAAACCCACAGCATCTTCTAATTGAAAAGGTACTTACGCATTTTAGATATGGGTGCCTCAGTTTTATATCCTTCATGTGGGATTATGCCATAGAGGTTATGTTTTAACAAAGATATTTCAATAATAAAGTTTTCTTTCTTTCTTATTTGTGTTACTATTGGTTTAGGTAGAATGTTAAGTTTCTCTTTGCCATAACAGGAATATATTAATTATGGATCCTAAATGTATTAGCCCCTGGCAGGTATTGCAATTGCCTGGAGGAAATTTTTGAAGTGTTTTAAAGTGCAGCGTTATGAGTAGATAGTTTACAGTATCCCAGTTTCCTTTTCAAGCTTGACTCCAAAATGTACAACGCTCAGTTTTTGTGCACAAGAATAAATGTTGTTTTACCTGTTAAGCAACTGCCGTTACCTGAGTGCAGGAAAGACAGCTGACAGGCTGGGGGGCATGGCCACACTTGGGAGGGCTTTCACTAGACCAGGTTGTTCAGGCATCCCTGCCCATGGCAGGGGGCTGGAACTGGATGATCTTTAAGGTGTCTTCCAACACGAACCATTCTGTGATCTGTGATTCTGGGATCATAGATCTTCAAACCTGCAGTTTGCCACTACCTCTAGGACATTACAGAGAAAGCAGACTTTCGGCAGTGCGCAGTGGAAGGAAGGACGAAAAGCAGCTGTCACTAACTGCGATGCAAAAGATTTCAGCTGAGTATAAGGAGTAACAGTAATTTAAAGCAAAATGGTTTACAGTAAGAAAAAAAACTCAACAGAGAGGTTGTGGAATCAACTTCAGCCTATTCCCTGGAGAATTTCAAGTCTGCTGACTTCAAGCACTGAGCAATCTCATCCAGTTTGTCCATTAAGTGCTGCTTTGAGCCGAAGCTTGGGACTAATCCCCTCCAGAGGTCCCTCCCAGCCTTGGTCTCTCTGTGGTACTTTGAAGGCAGCTAGCAGGAAGCCTCTAGAAAATGCAGTTGAAAATATGAAGAGGGTTTGCTCTCACCTTCTTTAACCTGCTTAGGGAGGACATAACATGATTTATTACATCAAGAAACAGAAAGTGCAGATCATAATAAAACCAATAAATTATAAGAGAACAAACTAGTAGGGCTGATGAGTCAGATCTCATTGCAAATAAATCTAAGAGAAAAACATTTACAAGCACTGGCAGTTCCCCCTAGAAATTATATTTAAGGAGAAGCACAAACCGTCTCAATACTTGTGAAGCCTAGGAAATAGCTCCCATAAGTAAGCCTTGACTGCAGTGGTCTAAGGCCCAGGAAAAAAAAAAGCCCTCAGAAAGTGGAAACTAGGTCAAATTACCAAATTAGTGTAGATGAAATAGCACTTTTAGGAAGGGTGACGAAACTGGAAGGGCCAAGACACAGAATTATACATGACGTAAGAAAAAGTACATAAAAGACAACTAAGTAATTTTATAAATACATTAATAGTCAGAGCAAGGTAAATAAAAAAAAAAGTTGATATGTTATCAAACAGAGAAGGAGATAAATTTAAAAATTATATTAAACCTGAGAAAACGTTTAATATCTTTCTCACTTTTCCTTAATTGGAGCTACTGTGCATTAATGCAAATACTAAGCCTATGAAAGGGCTAAGATGTGAGATTGGAATCATGAAAGAGATTCCTGAAGGATATATGGAACAATTACATATTTTAAAATAATCCAGGCTTAATGAAGTTTATTGTATAATATTTAAGTAACTGGATGAAGCCTTTTCAAGATCCATTAGCAGTTCTCTGTTGTGAAGAATGGAGAAAGTTTCGGAAAATTCAAGAAGAGCTGACTCAGTGCCTGCCTTCATAAAGGAGAGGAAGGAAGAGCTGTGGAATTACAGACCCATCAGCATAATTTAAATGTCATAAAAAAACCCCAAACAAGTAGAACAAATAAATCAAATGAACTGTAAGCACCTGCAGAATAGTGGAGAGATGAGTTATAGCCAAAATGAATTTATCAAGGAGAAATTGTGTAATACCAGTCCCATATCCTTTTGTGACAGAATAACAGTTCTTGGGAAGGTGATGAACCAAGAGATGTCAACTGTCTTGACAAGTAAATTTCACATAAGATTTTCATAAGAAAGCATTAAAAAAAAAAAAAAAAAGGAAAAAAAAAAGAAGGAAAAACCCTACATTCTATTATGTGATCATATAATTAGTAAGGAAGCTGTGCAGAGTGTATTGTTCCCTGTCAAACTGATGTGTGCCCTGTAGGAATATGCCCTAAATCTTGTACTATTGCACATTTTTAGCAATGGTATGGACAGTAAAATAAAGACTAGTCTAATGAAATTTCTGCCAAAATCAGTGGGAGAGAATGATAAGCTGAATCAGCAACCTGGATGAGAATTCAAAAATTTATAAATGTTTAAAAAAACCAAACCACTAAACACCACAATTCTGTGATGACAAAGGCAAGTTCTTATTTTAAGTGAAAAAAATCCTGATGGAAATACAAATATAAACATGTTTAGAATTGAACTTTAGATGACCTGGGTTGCTCTCTTAAGGTACTTAACTTTATCTTCATGTTTGTAATGACAACTCTTCATTTCATTTGTTTAATGAAAGTTTCAAGTAATGTAAATGAATACTTTTGCAGTACATAATTCATTATTTAGGTAAATAGGGGAAAAATTACATATAGATCTTCCAATATCCTTAATTTTGATCTTATTACAAGTTGCTGCTATAAGAGAGGTAGAGCTTAAGCTTTTGAATTATAGGAAAATATGCTTTGCCTTTTTCCAGAACTTAGAATCCAGTATACTTTTATCCTACCCTCACAACATTTTGATTTCTCGATTATTATAGTCTTTCCCATGCTCCTCTTGAACAAGTATGCCTGGTCTATAGTTGTTAAGTTCAGACTGCAGCATCATAATATTTTTAATAACTGACAAAAAAAGAGTTCAGCTTTCGTAATATTTTCAGTCAAGAGTTTTCTAAAATATATTTCTGAGGAATGTTAAGGGCTCAGAATTTTTATCAAATCTTACCCTAGAAGTTCTCTCTGGTGGATGCCAGCTCAAATTTTTGGGCATGAATTTTCACCGTTAGTAAAAGACTGTAATAACCTTCTATATCATTATAGTCTTTTAATAACTGAATCAATATTAATTCTGTTAAAATGATATTCTTGTATGTGTGGTTATTGTAGACTCTTGTTTACAAATGTTTACATTTTTCCACTTCTACACATATCATAGCATTTTTTTCTTATTTTCATACTACAGCCAGCTTAAACAAAGTGTATTTCCAAGAGATGTCAGATATAGAATATAAAAGGGAAAGTAAAAATTGCATATTAAGCTCATTTAGACTGAGAAATGTGCGTCAAATAAAGTGATGCAATTTGTTGGTGCTCTTAAATTTTGTTGAGGCTTAGGTAACCATACTATAACATCACTAAACTAAGAAAATTGTCAACCTAAGAATTCTGCAATCTCTGTTCAAAACAAATGATAAATTTAGAAAAGAGGCATTATCTCTGGTTCATATTTGTTTGTTAAATACCACCTTGTTCTTTAAGAGGAGACAAAGTACTCAGTTCTAATTGCTCCGTATTTGAAGCCAGGGTAGAGGAAAAAATGATGAGTCAAGGCACTTCCCTCTTTGGATGTATGTACATGCAGACAGTTGAACATTTTTAAAAATCTTTGAGCAGGATATGCAGAGAACCAGGAAGGGAAACAAAAAGCTCACTGGTACAGTCAAGAAGAATTTTGTCAGATTAGCGACATTCAGGTTAGACTCTGGGGCCTCGATTTACGTCACCAAATTTTAGACATCAAGGTATCACACCTCATTTAGGTCATGCTGGCCACTGCCTCTAAAAAAAATCTTTAAAAGGTGCAATATAGAGACGAGGAACTCCCACACAAATACATAAAAATAATAGTGTTGCTCTACAATATCAACTTAATCATTGACAATTCCTTTGGATTTCATTTTAATAAAATTAATCATGAAGTATCAGTTGGGATTAATATGGATGAAGTACTTAAAGGATTTCATTGTTAATTGACCATTATATTGAAATGTCCCTACATGAATTTTGAGCTTGGGAGCATCACCATAAAGATGACTGGATTGTAAGTTAGTTAGCTGTAGAGCTACAGAGGCATGAGCATGTGATTTAGATGCGGGGATGGTTCTACATCCTTACTGCACAAATTGAAATCCACATGTAACGTCCTTTGTGGTTTGCATTGGAACTTAATTGAAAGTGCTGGATCAATTAATGTAGATCTGTTTAAATCAGTGAGTGCCTGTGCATAAAGAGATGGTAAGTTTAACTAGCAGGAGTGAAGCATTTACAGTTAAATTGCCTACATTTTGCAGAAGTTATCAACCATGGGCTTTTGAACGTGGCTCTGCTTTGAATGACTTTGTGTTGAAACTAAGCCACATAGGGTCAATATGGGTATTTGAACTGTGAAAATTGTCCTTTGATTCAGGGTCAGCTTCTTTCATAGTGAGCACCTGTCAATGGGCAGTAGATACAGACCATCTGAAATCAAAAGGAGCAGTGGTGGTAGTAGCTGCAAGTGGTTATCTTTAGGGTTGCAGATTGGTTTTATATCTACTTCCTTCTTTTGATTATCTCATTCTCACATCTTACTGAAAATACCATCTCTTGGATTGTGCAAATTTAAGTCTTCGTGAATACGGGTTTTCAATTTCTGTTTTGGAGAATCTTCACTGAAGTTTGAGGTCTTCCTGTGAAGTGACACTTTTTACTTTAAGGTCGTCATTCATCTTCTGTCTTTTACAATTTCTAGAGAGTTGGGAAATGTATGCATTTGTCTCAATTCTATCTAATTTTATAGACTAGCTAAAGGTAGATCTACTCTGTGCAATAGAACACAGAACAAAGATTACTAACTTTAAACTGACTTGCACCTACCATGTGTCACAGTGCAGTGCTCTACAAGGGCACCAGCTGGTATCCCAAAATGTTTATTAACTGCAACAGCTAAAATAGCCACCATTTCTTAAAGAGATATTGAAATAGAAATGTGTTTTCCATAACTGAGGTTGAAAAGGGCAGGGGGGAAATACAAAAATAGTCAACCTCAAAATTCATGCTTTGCAAGTCATTAGGAGATTTTTGGAGGAAAAAGACGTTATCAGCCGCTTTGCCCAGTAAACAGAAAGATTACATTTTTTTTTATCTCCAGTATTTAAAAGGAAGTCTACAGTTTTTTGTGAGCAAGAATATATATGGTGCTCTGTGTTTTGGGGCTTAAAAAAAGGAATTTGGCTTTTGCAGTTGAAAAAGTTGGAAAGCAGACTAAACCCATAAAGCATTGGTGTTACTTTGTTTTAAAATCTTTGCTTTTAATTGTGCAATTGTCAATCTTATGTGATTGACAGCTGAGAAGAAACCTGAGCAAAGTTCAGTGCTTGCAGTGTTGCAACTAAAACAAAATCAAAAGCTTAAGATTATGCTTTTTAAATTTTTTCTCAGTTATCAAAGTCCATGGGCAGAGCAGACTGAGCTGTCCATTTCATCAATAGATTAAATAATAAATACAAGTCTAGTCCAGGGTGACTGACTTGAGTTTAGAAATTTTAGATAATTAATTCAGGTCAGATCTGGTATAGTGTGAAATATTATATAGGAAAACAGAGAACACTATTTATAGTTTTCCAGATTCCCTACTTTATTCATTTTGCCAAACTCCTTCTCTACTGTAACATGGAGCAATAAATGTTCAGGGTAGACTTTATGAAGAAATGAAGCGGTAAATTGCATTATGTTTTGTATTATCTCTGTCTGCCACTAAACAATGCAACATCAAATTGAGCTCATATGTACAACAGCTTTTACTAGAAAAAAAACATCAGTTCTGATAAGCTCATTCTGTAAATGGCAGGTTTTCTCCCTCGTGCAATCTCAAATTGTTTTTTTTGCTGAACTTTGTAAGCGTGTTGCACAGGATTGTGAGCCTAGGTTCATTGGTTTTTGAGGTCTGTGAAGACATTTCATTTAGTGCACCAAACCAGTCTGTCCTCCAGTTACTTTGGGCTGCTTGAGATGAGGAGGGAAGATGCTGTGGTTCAGGTGAATCATGCTTGCTGTAGCGTTCCATTGAACGCCCTCTTATATTAAGGGCCCTCACTCATATTGTGCTCATGTGTGCTGTGGGCAGCATCCACATATATATACACACTGAGTACAGGCATCAGTTCTAGCAGCTCCAGGGCTGGATGTCTGCTGCAGCCTTCATCTTGTGTCAGGAAAGGGGCTACAACCCACCATCCTCCGCTGCTGCTAAGGAGATATGTGACTCTGTCAAAGCAGCTGAACCAAGAGTAAGAATTTAAAATGCATTAGTTGGGCAATGCTAAGTCCCTGTTTGTTAAATTAAGTGGTCTTTCTTCTGAAGAAACTGGTCTAGATCTGTCTGGTTGCATGCAGATATGTATTTAATATGTATTAAAGATACACTCAGTTGGCTTCATGTCCCATCTAGAAAAAATTATTTGCTGTGTTAAAAAAAAAATGCTTTAAAGACCAGGCTTCTCAGTGCTTTCACTAAGCACTTGCAAATGTCAGAGCAATCATACAGCTGTTGTCTGGAGCTGCTCCTTTATGTGCCTCTAAGCAGGTCAGTCTCCCCAAACCGCAAGAAGAGCAGGAGGTACTCCAGGCAAATAAATAAGAGGGGCTGGAATTAAACCCCTGACTGTGATGTACTGTTTCGTATACACTCTGTCCATGGTGACTCACAAGTTAGAGATGACCAATTCCAGTCATCACAGAGTACATTAGTCTTCATTACCACCCATTTAAAGATCATTACAGTGTAAGTAAAAAGGACTTGTGGAAAGAAAGAGAGGGGACTGAAACTTAAAACGGTAAGCATCCAGAGGTTTTTATGTTTTCTTGCTCTGTGACACTTTTTAGTGGCCCTTAGGACAGTTTTTCTTCCATTAAGCAAATCACTTGCAAAAATTTGCTCTATCTTTCACCTCTGAAAATGAAGATGCAGTGCTCTGTATCTCAGCTCACAATAAAAAAGGACCTGGAAAGCCTTTTCTTGACCAAATCCTTTAAACCTGTGGGAGAGGAAGAGATGAAAATAAATGACCTTGGTCTTCTAAGAAGAATTTTCCTTTTCACGTCTTTCTTCTGAGCACATCATTTCCACAACTTCTTTATATATGTTTTAGAAAGTTTTCTTTTATTGTTTCCAGTTATTTCCAAAAATACTGGTAAAGAAGCCTATTAAGAGCAAAAATATTAGCCAGTCATTGGACAGATATTATTAGAAATTCAAAATTGGTTTTTATAAATAAAAACTCTGTAGCAAAATCAGGCTTCAGAACCTGCAATACTTAAGCAAAAAACCTCTGCTGATGGAAACAGTTTAACTATAAAACAGCTGTGTGCACTGATGGCTGAAGAAATTCCCATTTTAGTGTAATGGCTCATATTGTTGAAAAACTCCACTAAAGATGATGAAAAAAGAACAGTAAATGTTTTTTTTTATTATAAAATATGATTAACTTTTCACATGATTGGGCCATATGAAAGAGATGGAAGAGGAAAAGGTAATTTAAAAAATAATTAAAATTGATATTTGCAAAAGGTTTATTACCTTGATTTTTAATAAGGTTTCCTACTAGCTGCTCTACTCCCTGCTGTTCCAGATTTTTCTGCTAGAAATCAGTCATAGATTTTAACAGTAACTCACCTGTCAGCAGTAATTTTAGTTGTCAGTGTGATCATTTATTAAAAACTGGAGGTTGATCTGCCTTCTGCTATGCAGGTTGCATTTCCATAGATTCAAATTAAAGAAATTGTGAGAACACGTCTTATACAATAGAAATAATACCACAGGAATTAAAACTGCTGTGTATAGATAATTCTCTAGTGCTAGTGATGGTGGAGATGGAGATACCAGTGAGGGGGTCCAGTACTATGGGCTATGGTATACACTGCCTTGCAGGAACTCCTTTTGTGCCACTGGGGATATTTGAAAAGTCTTTTCACCAGAGGAGACTATGCACTAAGGAAGAAAAGGGACTTCTAAAGAAGCTGCCCTTTATCCCAGCTCTGCTTAAGGCAGCAGTGAGGCAGGAGCTGGATGGGGACAGCTTGTGCTCTCCTGAAGTAATAATTGTTTTGGTTTGGGATTTGAAATCCACAGTCTGGTCTAAGAGACCACATGATCTCTTAAATGTATATAGATTGTCACTGATAAAGGCTGGAACTAAGTTATTTTCTGCAGTGATGAAAAAAAAAAAAGACCCATAATGAATAGTAAATCAAGAAAATATGTTCTAGTAAATAAGAATTACTATTTAATAATAAATAGTAATAGTAGATTACTATTTAGTAATTTATGAATTAGTTAATTGAGTAGTAAATAGTAGTTGAAGAGTAAATCATGATCTTTCATTTTCTAGTCTTATTCTTTAATCATGTAAAAATACTATTTCACCTTTTCCTATATGAATTAATATTTAAAATATAATTTTAATATCAAACCTGCACATGTAAAGAAACATGAACTTTTAATTCTTGCCAATACAGGCCATTCTCACACTTAACTTTACTTAAGGCACCTGCTTGAGTGACTGTCTCTAGAAGAGTACTTTGTTGTGAGCTCTCTACTATTACAGGAGAGCATTACAGCCTGAGATGCTCTGAGGAAGACAGGTATATCCATCTTTACTGGCCCTAGAAGGAGCATGAAAATTCAAACTTAGATGGCTCAGATTTTGTAAATGTTGGTCATTGTAGCCACATTTGAGACTCTGTGGCTCTGTATTGAAACTTTTATTTTCTACATTTTCCACTTCTTTCCTGTAAGTTCTCCTCTGTGATGCCAGGAACAAGGAAGAGAGAATACAAGAATATATAGGTGAAATCTTATTTACCTCTCTCAAGACTGTGCATCTCTATACACAGTGATGACTTCATGAAAACTGTGCAAATAGTCTTGAGTGCAAAGTATCTCTTTTCTCACTAATGAATACAGAAACCAGCATGCACATCCAACCGTACAAAGACTGAGATTGACTCTGAAGCTTGTTAATTTATGGAGATTGCTGATCCCTCTTTCACGTTCTCATTACAACAGCCTTACACTGGTCTGATTCTGCTAAATCGAGTGGAATCACTGAAGTCAAACTGCATCAGCATAGGTGCAATCCAACACAGTCCTTTGAAATCATACAAAGGTACTTAATTAAAACACATAACTTCATATTAAACATGAAAATGATCAGGCATCATTATTTAGTGACCAAGAGTGGCTTATCTTTTGGCATAATTCTCTGTACCTTTGGATGTTGTAACTTTCTGTAGAAAAGGCTCTCTTTCCTTGTGGACTTGGTGAAATCTTTTCTAGAACCAGAAATCTGCACTTTAATAGAAGGAGGATATTGAATGCAAAGGATTAAAGCACTCCTGACGTGTTCTCAAGAAATGTATATGCAAAGGACAAATAACAGCTGAGCGAACAGCTAGGAGAGCTGGTATTCAATGTCTTCCACTAGGAACCTCTTTTTTGAGGTTTCCTTTCACCAGAGATCCCCTACCTCTAGCAGAGGGGATTATTTAGGCACTAAAATACAACTACCCTATCAAATAGAGTAAAACTCATCTCATGTCCTGAATTTACCAGGTTTTGTCTAGCAGGATATTTAAACTGCAGAGTTTAAAACATCCCTCCAGCAGAGGTTTATGTTAGACTGGCAACGTTGATACCCAAATAAAAAATACTACTCTACAGTGTGATGTCTGGAGCCTGCAGAATACAGAATGAGTTCAAAAAGCCACTTCTCTCTTCACCTTTGGACATTAACCAGGTTTATGTTTTCCTCTCTGTTAGTGGACACTCTTGTTTGTTGTTCTTTTTTACTCCTTTGTGCTTCAATAGGTTTTTCTTGCAATATACATGGAGGCCAGGTTCACACACACTTGGGTGACTTTCAGAAACTCAGAATTTTACTTAAACACCAAAACTTAATCTAGTTCTGATCAGGAAAAATATTTTATTCATTGAAGTGGTAGTTTGGTAAATTCTAAGAGGTAGCATTTATTAAACCCTCTCCCTTTCAAAGTCTGGGTTTAAATAAAACACGAAGGATTATGTAATCTATTTTATTATTTGTATGGAACATCGCTTCAGTTAAAATTAAAAGGAAATGCCATTAAATTAAGCAGCAGTCTAACTCATTTTTATATGACTCCTAGCTCTTAATAAAAACATAGCTGTTCGTGTAATTCACTGTGGTGTTGGATAGCAATAAAATGTCTTCCTCATTACAATCAATACCTATGAATAGGAAAGACCTGCAGCGTACCATGGCCTTTCTCAACAGGCAGCCTCACTTGGTGGTAAGGAAAATTGCTATCGTCTTATATGAAACCATTTTAACATCACCCTGAGCTTAATAGAGCAGTCTTTCATTGCCTGTTAACAAGCTGAGCTATTGCCAGGAAGTGTTTAAACTGACAAATGTTGTCAGCGCTCTCTCCTTGCAAAGATTAATCTTTTTGGGAGGTGTAGTGTGTTAACATTAGTTTGATTTTTATCAAAACATATGTTGATTATTTTATTTGACAAACCAGTCTGCCAATTCAGGAAGACACAGCAGGTCTCAGTAACAACAGACAGGTATGAGCACACCGGTGATAAGTGGAAGTCCCTGTGTTTGTGCTTAAATTCATCATAATTTCAGGTTCATTAAAATAATATGGAGCAGATACAAGCGTTAAGGGCTGCACTGTGCAGCCCAGCCCTGTGCTCAGTAGTCACAAGTTGTTCTGTGCAATGTACAAGACTTTGCTATTATATTGACAACCCACATATATCAAATCTGACGGAGTGACAAACGCCTCATAAAGGCCAGACGTGCTAGCATTATACAGGCATTTATAGTCCTATATGTACTTGCAGCTGCACAAAATGCATACTGATAATAGCATACATAAAACAGGGCAAATGAAGGTACACGATATTTATAGAGGTTTGGTGTAAGGTGAATGGTCACATAAAGAAATTCAAGAAAAGGATTGTTGCATTACTCTGTATTCTGGAAAGGAAAAGATCAATCCTAAAAAATTTGTTAACAGGAGAAAAATGAAATGTAGGTTTTTTGGGAACGTACATCAAATTTATGATTTCAGCAGTTGAGGTTAAAATACGGATGCATTCTTTGTGCCGCAAAATCTTCCAACTTCCACAAATGGTCAAGCAGACCTTGCCCATCGGCCTTCCATTTTTGTAAAGCTTTCACAGGCAGTTAGAGACAGTAAGAGGCAAAAAAAAAATAGTGAAGAAGAATATGGGCTGGTGCATGCTGCTGTAGGCACCTTCCTTCCTGTTATATTTTATTGCAACCACAATTTATCACAAGGTAACCCCTTTCAACCCCTATGGCACAAAGCTGTGCTGTACTTACCCTGCTGCCTCTTTTGCTGAGTGCTCTTCAGGTAGACCCAGTGGATGATACCTATTATTTTCTGAGTGTCTTAGAACTAGTAGTGATTTGGCTTCTAAGTCTTACAGTTCAGATTTTACTTCTCAGTAAAATCAAATGGAATTGGATGTGAAGGGGAAGGATGATGCAATTAGTTGTCTGGACATTCTAATTTCAACTGGTTTTCATGAAATAATTAGCAATTTCACAATGTCTCTTGATTTGAGCTGGAACCATTATTAGGCTCTTCAAATAGAATCTTCTATTTTCATGAAATCCAGAAGCAACCAAAAAAACCCCTTGAAATAAAGTAAGGATCTGTCCTTGAGTGTTACTTTTTCATTTGGCTTTCCAATATAAACTTAAGTTGCAGCTTTTCTGCAACATGTAGTTAGAGTGTGAGGAAAAGTTACTTTTTAAATGTAATTGTTTTTCTTCATGCTTTAAGGAATGGTTGGAACGCTATGGTGACTAAAAGAAAAATAATTAATTAATAATTTCCATATGCCAGCTGTGGATTCAAATCCATATTTCTTGCTACTTTTCTCAAGATACACAGACCTAGAAATAAGGCTTCAGATTAAGAAAAGAAGTGAAAATACAAAGAAATACAGAATGTCACAAAGCAGGGGATTGTCTTCTTTTTTACTGAAAAATCTCACGGAATCAAAAGGAGGACAAAGCAATGCTCTACAGTGCCCTGAGAAACAGTCCTGTTCTATATCCTGGAGAGGGAGGATTTTGCATCAAAATCAGGCTCATGCTACAGTTAGTCTCAATACAAGCACTGTATTAGCTGAGACATGGGGAAAATGAGAGGAGGGAGCAATCAAAAGGGAAACATACAGGAAACTCCCACTTACTTTAAAACACTTCCAAATCATTAAGTTCCTGAAATAATGTTTGAGACAACTCTGAAATTTCATGCATTCTAATTACATACCACAAAGTAAGATAAATATTTTTAAAAAATCTGTTCTTGATTTCCCCTTTCCATGTCCGTGAAATGCCAGTGATCATTGAATGTACTGCCCTCTGGATCAGGAGACCAAGTTAAATTGAGTGCTGTCACTGCTCTTCTTCATAAAGTGTTTGCTATTTTGTGGGCCAAAGGTTTCCTGTTCCCCCAATTTAGCACACTTGTGTTACTTGTGAGAATTTTGTGCAAGAGCCAGTGGTTATGCCCCTGATATCACAGAGATAGCAGAAGGTTTAACTAGCTATACTTTGTGCAGCTTGTGAGAAAAAATTAGGCACATGTAACTTCATTTCTAGTTCTTTACAGGCAAGGTTTAAAAGAGACTTTTCAAAATGCCAAGCTGATTTGTTTTTTGGAAATAAAATATATTTTTGCTAGTTTATTACTTTTTACCTGAGATACCTTATTTTGAATGTGCAAATGAGAAATGGCCCAAACCAAATGATAAAAAATACTGCCTGTGGGTACACCACACAGATAGAACATACAAAGTTAGGATATTCTAAAAAGTTTGCATACCACTGGGAATGAGACCAATGCTTTTGTCATCTGGTCTCATAACTATTTAAAAAAATGTAGAAGGCGTTTCTACGCAATGTACCATAAAACAGTTTGGAAGCAGAAATCTTTTTGTTCGTAATCGCACAATTGTACTTCTGTTCCAAAATATGTTTATCCATACTTTGAAGTTTTGGAGTCTAGCTTATTGTAAGTTCTGGACTTCTAAACATTTACACTTACTTTGAGCAGATTTTAATTTTTGTAGAAGATTCTAAATGCTAAACAGAAGCATTTTCACTGAAGATTGCGTTTGCTGTAAAGGAACAGCAAATGGGTGTTAATATCAGTGAAGATGTTTACACATGGAGACTTTTCTTGTTTTTTTTGTTAAGTTTGCATAATGTGTCTGGAACATTTCTCCCCTTATCTTCCTGCACCAATACATTAAAGCCTTCCAGAACAGCAGGGATGCTGTATTAGCATTCGCATTGTGTTCATAAAATTACATTCAGATTCCTTTTGTTCAAGTAGATCTCATACGATCTTTCTGAGCAGCTGAAGAAATAAAATCAGCTTGCTAGCTGCAAAAGGGAAGGATTTGCTGGGAATCAGAGGGTGGCCCTAGCAAAAGAGTAGTGCTAGGGAGTTGGAATCCAGATCAAATTACAATCTCAAAAGTGTGAGGAACATGGACAAGCACAGGAGCTCTGCCTTCTGAGAACTGGACTGAATCCCTTTATTGAAGTCTAGTGGGCTAATTGCTTAAGAAATCTCTTTTAGATTGCTTTTGACTGAATGCAGGTGAAGCTTCATTAATAAAAAAAAGCAAAAAAAAAAAAGCAACCCATTGTAGTTTAAAGTACTTTGTGGTCAGTCTGTGGTTTTCACTGCTTTGTGCATTAATCTGTAAGCAATGTAGCTGGCTAAATAAAGGGATATGCAAAAAATCCTATGGTTTGGAAGCAGATAGCTGAAACAATATACATTATTTTTCTGCTTCAGTCATTTAGTATTGTTTGGAGAAATAATTTAACAGTGCGATTAAAAGAAAATATATGCACAATTTAATGTGCGTAACCAAGGTAATGCTGAGGTCTGCTGGGAAGGAAGAGGATTTATTTTGGAGCCTGTTTATAAATATGTATATTAATTGGTATCTCAGGATTGTGTCTGAAATTCAGTTTCCTGTTTTGTCTTCCAGTTTCGCAGAATCTGCCTGTGTGAGAGCTGAATGTCTCAAAAATGCTGACGTTAATTTTTAGGCTTTGAATCCAATTTTGAAGGAAGCTTTTACTGCGGGGAGTTGAATTAGGGCCTATAAACTGTACAGTCTGTGATGACACATAGAAAAGATGTGGTAGATTTTTTTAATAAGGGCTTGTGTTTTCAAATACTTGACACTTTGAAACTTTATAAATGTAGTTTCTCTTTCAATTGTCCTCTGAATTCTTGCTGCCCCATGCAAACTTTGCCTGGATTAAAAAAAAAAAAAAAAAATCAGGGAGAAGTTTAAGGTTCAGCCTTGCACTGACAGGTTGAATTTTGTGCTGTTAAAAAGCATGCTGTCCTGTTGCAGTGCATTTAGGGGTGGGGTTGCAGTAATAAGTTCCAAAATGTCTGCTATTTTTCAGCTCATTTTTATTTAAGGAGTGTTTATCATGGCTGACTCAAAATCTGTGGTTTGTGGATCTCAAGGAGACTGTTGCCCTTCCTATAGTCTTCTGTTTAGCTCTGGTAGTATATGTATCAGTTTAATAATAAGAATAAAATCGTGAGCAATGGTCATGCTGGAAATCTTTGCTGGAACTGTGCAACTGCATGGCTTCTGAAATTGCTGTCTAAAATCAGAAATTCACATCTAGTGTTTTCAAGGTCAGCCATCTGAAGCAATTACATCATTTTGCATTGATGAAATATTGCTTTAGTAATATATAAATGTTGATGAAGTGTTATGGACAGTCACTTGTAGCTTGCTTTTGCTGCTGCTGCTAAAAACCATATATTTCTGCAGACTTCTTACAGCACAGGTAGGCAGTTTTACGTAGAAATTCAGTTATCACATACAGAGCTGCTTACAAATATGGACAAATATCTTAACTAATGAATCAATTGTGTCTCATTTATAAAATATGAGGAGCTTTTTTTTTTTTTTTGGTGTGTGTAGCAAGGTTAATTCTTTTTTTTTTTTTAGGGATTCTTGGAAAGAAATTCACAGTACTCAGCTCACTAAACATACCAACACATAAATATAATTTTATTTCAAGCACAAAATAAGTTGTCCACTTGGATTGAACTTTGAATGATGAGGTCTGGTGGGAGGTGACTCTGCCTCTGTCAGAGCAGTTGGAACTAGATGATCTTTGAAGTCTCTTCCAACACAAACCATTCTGTGATTATTAAACCCATGATTATAGAAAGGCAGTGAGCAGATCCTAATCCATCTCTTAAGACAGAGGTCCAAAACCAGCTCCTTGGACTGCTTTGGATTCCCCAGTGTAAATCTCTGTTTTATAGTCACTGAAAGACACATCTTCATCCCTCAACCCTATTGCTGGAAGCTCTGAAGTTGATCTAGGTGTTTGCTAAGAAGAGACTTTTTTTGTCGTACTTTGAATATTCTGGAATTGTGTGGAAGAGATAAAGCATTTGGTTAGCATGTCACAATACCCATTTATAAATCTGCTAAGTAGTCCTGGATGAAAAATCCTGGCAAGCATGCCTAGCTCAAATCTGTGTAAATTAAAGATGTTAAAAAAGTTTGGTTCCCATGCTGCCTATTTTGCATGTTGTAAATGTTTCTAAAAACTGATCAGTAACTGAAAAGTCTGTATGCATTACATAGCAGATTATACTTTCTTCATGCCATTCAGGTTCCTTTTGGGAGAGAACTGCTTCCTAGCAGAAATGTTAGCTTTATAGCTAATCCTTCTTGAATGTCAGTAGGCATCTGGATAGATTTACTTGATCTCCTTCAGTTCTTCCTGCCTTATTAACTTCTACTTTTGTTAGGATCTAGTTTTACTCTTCCTCCAACTGGAGCAGACATTTCCTTAAGGGAGCAAAAATGACTTTGATGAGTCATGTATCAATTCCTGTGGTTGATGGTCGCCTCTGAGTGAATGAGGTGGGCTCTTGCACTGCCATCCTGTCTGGTGACCTGCTGAAAAGTGTCTCCAGCTAACAGACTTAACGTCTTCTATGTCCACTATGTCATCTCTGAGTCTATGTACTAAGTATGCAATTGATGCAAACATGTAAGGGAAATAATGTGTGTAGTCATTACTGAGTCAGGATGGTTCCTAGACACAGTGGTAGCTATCCACTTTGAGAGGACAAGCAATTTATACCCTTGTCAATCTCCACCCTGTTTCTTCTAAAGATACTGTTCTGAATCCCATTACCCAGTAATGAATCTAAAATCTAAGAGATAGCTCTAAGGTTCATAACACTCGAATGTGTGTTAACGCAACGTGCTGCAGTTTTCATACTGCTGATGTGAATAACCGTAGTTCAATCTTACAGTGTCACAAATGTGTGTAGACATGAAATAAAGCCATAGTTTAACTTAAATAGTAAGAGAGTGAAGAAGAGGGCTATGGTTGTTTCGACATGACAGAAGAGGGAGAGTAATGCTGAACGACAGCACTAAATACAGTATGATTCAGCCGGAAGGTGAAAGAGATTACAGCATCTTTTGTTTCTACTGTCCCTGCCTTTTTCCCTTTTTCAGCTGGAGAGGTAAAACATGAGGATCCATGTAGTGCACTGTGCAGCCCTGGGGCCCACCTCATGAAGGAGCTTAAGGGATCCTGTTAGTGCTTGTTTGTCGCATCGTCCCATCACTCGGTGTTGGTGAGCCTGGTTTAGTCCCTTTCCCTCTTCCGAGCTAGTTTGAAGCTCTGTCAATGAGCCACACTTAGCTCCTGTGCTAGAGCTCTTCCTCCCCTCTGACATAAGTGCATCACATCAGGTGTCCGTAGGCCAGGTGTTGAGTAAGCCACCCCATGGATATTTATCCTATATGAAAAGTTAGATTGTAAATGTAACTACATTTTTTTTCAAAGAACACTCTCATGTACGCATTCCTAAGTAGTAGATGAGATTTTAATTTGGGTTTGCTGAGGACGGTTTGGTTATTTCCTATGGAGATTGCAGTCAAAGATCATGAATGACTACAAGTTTGGGAAGTTACTTTTTGGTTTTTGCTATGCCAGGAAAGTTGGAAAATGATTGAGCTAACCTAGAACTAGTTGGAAACATGATTGCTACATATTTATACATGAAGAGAGCAAGAAAGGAGTACTTCTCATGATCTGAGGAAGAAAAAGTTCACTAAATTCTTAAAGCTGTTTTGAATTCTCATGAATGCCATCAGGTGCCCAAGTTTTTAAATTGAATACTTTAGGAAGCCAGTCAATCATATTCCAGTAGTGCTTTCTATCTGTACTTTTCACTTTATGCTCTAAGTAGAGGAATGAATTTGTACTTAAAGGAAGACTATAAACATTCTGATTGCCTGTAACGGGAGTGATAGATTTTATGTTGTACATCTTGTCTGAGAGTTTTCACGGGGACCCTTTCCCTCTATAGTATATTAGGATTTTATGGATTGATTACTAAAGCTAAAAAAAAAAAAAAAAAATCTGTTTCATGACCATTTCTGCTACATCTTGCCCTTCTGTCAAATTGATATATGGGCTCTAGGACTTTAGTGGAAGGAACTTTGAGATACATGAAAATGGACTGTTCAAACTCTTCCTTCCCTAGTGTAAAGTGCATGTAATTATTTTAATAAATTTATGTTTTTTACAGTGAAAAGAGTTATATTATGGAGAGGTGAATAAGCAGATGAAGCAGTGCTTATAAGGGATGAAAAAAAAGAAATTGCACCAGTGAAGGCACAGGGTCAGAATCTGGGGAATGCACAGGTTATGTGTTAGGGTGGGAAGGGCTGCATCTCTTAAAAAGTTTGATGAAATAGTCTGCAAGGTGAAGATACATCCTGAGTATAAGGAACTAGACACACCACTTGAGATAAGTTATTGACTTTATATCTGAGGAAGATGGAGTTATTCACAGATATAGAAAAAAGAAAGTGAAGATCTCTCAGGCCAGAAAGTAAAATTAAGAGTTCTCTTTTGAGCCATTATTGTCTTGAGTCAGAAGTTAAGACCTTCTTGAAACATATTGCTGTTATGTTAAGGCAAAATTAGAGAAGTCAGAATAAAAGCAGAAAGGAGTGATGCGGAAAGCTGCAACATGACTGTATTTCAAGGAAAAAACTTGTGCCAGAAGCATTTGAAGATTAGGAGGGGGAAAATTAGGCATTGATTTTGCTTTTGGCTAAGAAAAACCGTAAAGAATCTTTCCGAGAAAGTTGTGTCCATGGAATATAAGAACAGTAGTTATGCTGAAGTAGAGAAGCTACAGACACTAAGTGTAATTAGAGAAAAAATAAGAACTCAGAGGTAACTGTAAGAAAATATTTAAGATGCTGGCATCAGCGAATGTAGGTGGTTGATTATGACTTGTTTCTGTTGCGATTTTCATCAAACTGAAGTGACTGAGCATTTGGACAGATAGGCTCTGCCTAAAGAAGTTACCATATCGGTCTTTTGTCTTCAAATGCTCTGAGGAGGAAGACTGGAAAATAGCTCATGCAAGTCTTAGTTTCCTTCATATAAATATTTCAACTCCAGAATCCAGAACACTATTAAGTACACTACTATTACTACTACTACTATTATTATTAATAATAATAATATGATGATAGTAATAACAACAACTATATGGGCAATAAGAACATATGAGTGATAGCACTAGATCAATCTGAAGAGAGATTTTACTGTAATACTGTGCATCTGAGAGCAATGACTATCAGATGCTGAAGGAAGACTAGAAGTTCTGGGGAGCATACAATGATGTTTGTGTACTTGCTCCAGCAATTTATAGGTCTTGAGGTTTTGTTTTTGGTGTTTTATTAATATTTCTTAAATTAATTTCTTCTGTGATTTAGGCAGCATTGCATTTTACATTTCAGTAAATTTGATGATGGGCATAGCTTGACATAGCCAGTCATTTTTCTATGGAAATGATAGCTACAGGTAGAATCTGACATATACTTCACCTGTGGTCCTCCCTGACTTCTTGCAGCAGAGAACTTTCTTTCAAAGATGTTGACTCAGTCCGTTTGTCTTTGCATGATTTCCCTGTATTAAGTACTGTTCTTTTTCACTTACTATGATTTGCCATTTTCAGAAAAGGCAGGAGAAACAAGATTTCAAAGGGTGACAAAAGATAAGGGCATTGTGGCTTTGTTTTGTGAAAGATGAGAAGGTAAGAGATAGTTCTTATGGAAGAGATTGTGTCACTGCATGTTGTTTTTTTATATCTTTGTAGCTTTGGACTTTAATAACTGTGGTTACACAGCTAAATACCTGTCAGATTTCAAGGATTTGGTCTGAAAATCAATATTTTAGTGTCAGACTTTAATACTTTTTCCTCAAATCTCAGAATAAATCCCCTAAACAGTCGAATGATGTAAGACACATCATACTGCTCTGTTCTGGTAATAGAGTCTCCTTTTCTCCTTTTTTTAATTTTTTTTTTTTTTATTTTTGGAGGGATTTGGAGTGTGTTATTTTAAGTAGCTTTAGTTTTAGTTAGTTTTATTTTTTAAAAATCTGTTAAAACTTTAGCTGAGTCATTTCTGTGGAGTGACTGAGTGTTTTTTTCAAAAGCAAGCTCATTACTTTTTCTTAAACCAACTGACTTTCAAGTCTATTCTACTGCCTAACATTCTGTGAAGCATCTAATGTGCTTTCTGAGCACACATGGTGCTTGGATGTCATGTAACAGCAAATTTTTCCTTCTGTCTTACTTTGATGGAGTTGATCTCTTTTTTTTTTTTGTCAGGGAAGTTTGATGTATTTCATTGAAAGTATTATATGTTAAAGACTTGGAGAGGTGAAGACTGATGTGTGCTTTTGGAACCCTGCTATGCCATCTTTGTATAACAAATATGTATCCTGTGCTCCCAAAATCAGATATACTGACAGTCCGACATAGTATCTTAAGAATTGCTTAGGATCTTCTGCATTTTGTCAGTGAATGTTGTAGTGAGCTAAATTTAAAGAAGCTGAGTCCATAAAACAAATCAATCCCTTTTGAGCAAGATGTGACAGAAAGAGCACTAAATCCATGGCATTGATAGCAGATAGGCCTGTACTTGAGTGAAGTTAGACATTCACTTCAGTATTTATAAATCTGGTCACATTGATTATGAAATGTTTTTGAAGCCATATACTTCCAATTTTGACCTTGTTCCCACTACTTCAAAGAACTCATATGGCTAATGCAGTCAGAAGCCTGGTTTGGTTTGGTTTGGTTTGGTTTGGTTTGGTTTGGTTTGGTTTGGTTTGGTATGAACTCCCAGAAATACTATTTTGGTTGTGAAATAAGAGGGCAGACTTTAGCTGAGTTATATCCACATATACAACATTTGGCGTAAGTAAGCTGATACAGGGAAACACCATGTTGAGCAGTAAATGTGTTTGAAAAATACCTCTTTCCCACCAACAGCCAGACTGCCAGCTTTAATGTGTTATTGAGAATTAGAATGAGAGACACAAATATAGTAGGACACAAAAAGCTTGAAATGCTATGGAATTTATTTGTTCTTAAAGAAACCAAAACCCTCTTTTTGTAATTTCAGTGAAGGAATCTTTATTTTTGATAAATAGTAACAGTAGAAGTAAGGAGAAAGCAAATAGAGTGGGACTAAGAAAATATATAGGGACTGAAGATTACTATATGAGTAACATGACCTTCTTTAGGTGATCATGAACAATACAACAGCCAAATTTTTCACTCGTTGGAATGCAAAACAAGCTATGTAGCTGGATTGCCAATAACAGAAATAAAAATCAATGCTCCAATGTAGCAGGTGTTGCAAAGTAACTCCTGAAGTTGTCGTAAACAAAGGATGAATAGTTTCTACCATGTGTATAAGTTATTTGAAGAGCCTCTAGTACATGTTTGTACATACATAGAAAAATGCTATTTGGACCTATTTATTTCCATGGCTGTTAAGGTCATTTTTTGGAGATACTGAATAGTTTTCATTGTGTTCAACCTATTTTAGGGTATTTTTATTTTAGCTGCCAGACGATGCTTAAAATTACTTTAAGCAAGTTGATAACATTTGGTTGTATTTTGTTCACAGAATATGCTTGATTTATAACTAGCTGTTTTATTAACACCATGGCAGTTATAGCCTGTTTGCTTGGAGGGCTTTTGAGTTATATAAAGCAATTATTTTACTTCGCTATATACAGAATCTCTAAAGCTGCTAACCTACAATTTGAGGAAATCCTGAAATCATTTGGAAACTCCTTATAGGCAGCAGAGAACCTGCCAAAGCCTGTGAAGATTCTTACCACACATGTAAGTTGTTTCCTCAAGGCAGGCAACTTTCCAGTTTTGTGGAATGATCTGAAACTGTAATTCTGGGGGATTTTGTGTTTGCTTATGCCCTTTTTGCATTATTTTATAACCTGCAGGAGCCAAAATGGTGGTCTGTAGGAGGGTATTAAGGCCCCTGGCTCATGTTCACAGATAGTTTTCAGGATGACTAAAAATGTTTATTTTTTCCTTTACTGCCGTATCTAACACTCTGCTTTATTAATGTAAAGTGCTGCTACTTTTAACTTAGAAATAAACAGGACTGTGAACACCAGTGGAGGAAGAAGGTTTCCCTTTCTGCTGCTCCCTGTGTAACTTCCAGCTGTGAGAGGAGTGTACAGCCAGGACAGTCTCTGCTTCAGCCTTTTCAGCACATCCCATTTGCAAGCATTTCCCATGCAAGACTGAGTCCTAGTTTCAGTCCCCTGAAGTGCTGCTGTGGTTTTGAAGGATGCTGAATTCTCAGGCTCTCTCTACTCTACTACACCATAATGACAGCTATCATAAGCAATTCTCTGTTTCTTTCATTAATGAAACTTAGCTTTTCAGTACAAAAAAGTCTTCTAAGTGGTGAGTTCAGTTGCTTTTGCAGATTTTCTGAAAAGCATAAAATCACATTATTAAAGAGTCACTCAGGTGTGGAAGTGCTAGATATTGCTTGTATTTTTATATCTCCATCTTAAAACCAAAGATAAGATTTGAGAAAATTCTCTACTTCCTTATTGTTCCTGTTTAAAGTTGTAAGATGCAGCTTAAACATATGGGCATATACAGGTGAAGCACTTAAAACACTGCAAATGGATCTAGACAAGCCAAACTAATTTGTCTTGCAGTCATAAAAACAATCAAGTGCTATTAAAACAAATGATCTGAAAAAAAAAATCCAAAACCAACAGATATGGGTCATGAGACAAGGCAGTGAAATTGTCTTCTGAGGTAACTTAGTTGCATTGTAATTTCCATCAAGAAAACGGAATGATTATTAGTTTTCTGCACATTCAGGAGTAGGTAAATACTTTAACATTTTTTTTCCTAGTTCCATGAAAGAATACCCATTTAAAAAATATTTTATGCATACCCTCTTGTATGATTATTTTTAGATTTTATTTTTTCTGGAGTGATGCTTTTAAGTAGAATAAATCAGAGCTTATAATGAAGAGTAAAATAATTCTGCAATGATTTAATAACATGAATAGAAAAAGAAGTTATTCTATTCTGAATGTGCTGAAAGAAAAGTCTACTTTTACAATAGTGCATATATATTTACAGTATCTTCATATGTTCAGATTATCTGAATATTTAAAACACATATATTTCTGGGAATTGTTTTATAGTTCAGTACAATTAGATGTTTCAAAATGAAAAGTACTGATGTAAAATATTTACATCAACCATGAGGATAAGCCAGCCTCTAAAATTGCCTCCAAACATTATGGTACTTACAATTTATTTACATGTTTGTGGTGCTGTGAGAATCTCTGTAGGTTCATTTTTGGCCATGTATTTAAATGCTATTTCCAGTATTGCTGCTTTCTAATCCAACATATATAACACAATCTTAAAACCAGTGTGAAGATACATTTCTACATGAGAGCGTGTTTAATACGTTTGTGCATACCTTGTGAAGGAGATGGTATTTTCAGTAAGTTATTCGAGAAGGACATACTTTGCATTGTCACTTGAAATAAGCCAGTATCTTATTTGCTACTCATATCCTGTTGGAATTTTTTTTCACCCTTTTGTTCTTGGGATCTCAACTGTGTATGTGACATGCAGCTCAGAGATCATAATACATGTTTTGGGTTTTTTTAGTAACTTTGATTTTTTTTTCTTTATATACTCATGATTTAATGAGCATATGATAGTTGAATTCCTACAACTTTTCTTTCTTTTCTTTTTGAGTAATTCTAAAATTATTCCATCCTTTTTATGATCGAAAATACGTGAGATCATGAGAGATACTTGAAAATAATTTATATCTTAGCAGAATTTTGAAGAAATACTATGAAATAATTTCGCATCTTTTAAGCATACTGTTCAAGTGAATAGCATGATAAAATCAGCTTTATTGCTGACCTTGATATGTAACTTTAAGGTGGAAGAGCAGTAACCTGTCTCATGTGGAAAGCTAAAACAGTAAAGGCTATAAAATAAGGTGATTGAGAATGGGACACTATCTGTGTGCTTTAGCACAATATGAACTTATTTCTGTACTTGAAAAAAAAAATCTGAAAAAAGAAAAGTTAGTGTCCTGGCCAGGTTGTGCTCTGTTTGTGAAGTGCATCAACTTGCCTCCCACTACATGTATGAACCAGGATGTTTTGCCATGGACCACCATTGGCCAGGGTGGTTTGCTACCTGCAGATCTCTGCCAGAAATGGATCTCAACCAGCAGCAATAGGCTAGCACACTTGTTACTGCTTCCAACCAGAAGTTACGTGCCCTTTCCAGCTGCTTTATTTGGAATTACAGGTTTCAAGCTCAGTGCCATCCTCTCTAATTAGGAGGCCCTGAAGATCTTAGCCTGAGGGTTGTTCAAGCAAAAGCTATTCTCCAGCACAAACATATTTTTGTCTCCAATACAAGTCTGCTTTCAGGGTCTAACTGCAGGTAGTTATTACAGTCATACACATTTAGCTTTGGGCAAACACTGCAAGGAGAATTTGTATTCAAGACAATAGGTACTCATCAGTGTAAATTCCTGTCTACTATGCAAGGTGCATCTTTTGATCTTTTAGAAAGAACTGGAAAATTGGATGGTATTTGCAAAAGTCTTTCAGCAGAGCAATGTCGATAAAATAATCATGTTGAGACCAGTACGTGGAATTGACTTCTTAGAGGGGCCACAGGGATGGTTATAGGTGCAGGAATGAGCTGTGTAGCTTTTGATTACCTAGTCCAAAGCTCCTAGATGAGAAATTGGGCAAAGGCTCAGCATCTCCAGGCTATACCAATCTCTCATTTGACATGGCAAATTGAAGGTTTTCCCACTTTTTTTAATTCAATGTGTATGGAAACACTTTGTGAGTACTTTGCCTTCAGCACTAATAAATACATAAAGGTAACAATGAAATGCAATGGCACTGCTGTGGCTGGTGCATGTTAACAAATGAGAGTAAATGTGTAGTTGAATTTCTTACTGAAACGTTCTTGCACAGCCTGGCTCCCCACAAACACTTCCTGTGCAGAGTTTTGCAGATCTGCAGTGTTTAATGTATCTCTCTACAGGTCACTGCTCCCTAGCCATGCTGCTTCCATAAATAAATAGAATTATTGTTATTAATCTATTGCATGTGATGGTTGTTACTCAGTTAACTGGAGCACATTGCAGTTGTTTTTTGTCTTTTTGGTTTTTTTTTTAAATACATCTGGAAGAAGCACTCTAATAAGTATACATAAATCTTTTCTCCTTCCTAAACATTGCTGCTTTGAATGAAGCCTTATTCAAAGTTTATTCTTTTAAGAACCCTCTAATGGTTTCAGGATGTTTGTGAAGTACAAATGCAAGTGCTGTACTCACATTGATATTGCAGGATTGCCAAGGTAAGCTGATGGTTCATTTAAAAGCTGGTTTTAATATGGGAGACAAGTAATCAAAAAGCGGAAATGAGAAAGTAATCCAAATGAAAAAACAGGGTAAGGAAAGAAAGAAAAATACTCAATGGAACATATAATATCAGTGCTTCCTTTTTAGAAGGTGAATGTATTATATGCAGGGAGAAGAAAGCAGTAGATTGGTGAGTCCACTGCTAGAAATACAAAATACAGGTTTTTCTGATATCAAATTAGGATCTTCAATTTCAATAAGTCTTTGTTTTACCTTGTGTAGGAATTTAACAGTGCTTACTTAAGCTGCAGAGAAGCTCTTAAAAATAAGCCATCTTTTGTTTGCATGTTATTATATTTCTATAATTTTCGGTTAAGTATTTTTCAGGAAAAGGCTTCTTATTCAGTGACCGTAGAGGAGAGAAGCTGGTGATGATGCAACAGCTGCTGGAGTTAGATATTTAAAAACATGGATCTAATTCTTGAGACTTTTTTGTTTGTTTTTGTTTTGTTTTGGAGGGGGTTTTTGTGTTTTTTGGTTTTGGTTTGGTTTGGTTGTTTTATTTTTTTTTCTCTTTTTTTCTCAGTACAGTGTATCTGTTTAGTATAGAATGTATCCATTATTTCTTTGAGATTTTCACATGTGAGTTCTGGAATAGAAAAACTTCATTTTTTTATTTTGTTCCTGTATGTTTTGGGCAAAGATATTGACTTAAAAATAGCAAAAGCCAGGAGATGTATAGTTTTAAAATGCTCGGAGATTTCAAAGCACAGGACCATGTCATAAAAACATATTCCTGTGCATATCAGATTAGACCTAATATTCAGCCAATTCATATCTTGATTAGTAAGAGGGTATTGACAACCCAAGGAAGAATCTAAGCTGGAAGCAGCATTGCATAAAAATTTTTCCAGGGCTTCCTGAGCCATAATGGCAGGTTTGTATTTAATGATTCCAAACCAAGCTTTTTGTCCATTAAATTTTCCTTCTAATTTTGAAACAATGTAAAAATTTACAAGTACTTTCTCAGTTTAATTTGCTCCTTGCTTTTTACGGGGTTGTGGTTTTTTTGTGGTTGGTTGTTTTGGTAGTAAGTAATTTCCTTACTCCTTGTATGAGAAAAAAAAGAATGAACAGTCTGTGTGCACCTTGTTCAAACTGCTGAGGATTTAAGAGACTTCTGTTATATCTCTCTCCTCTATTTATCTCTCATCCAGCTTGAAGCATCCTTGCCTGTTTGGTAGTTCCAGGTACAGAGAAGCATAGAGAAGACTAATATGTTAGGTACAATTTAATAATCCGAAAAGGCAAAGCTGCATATTTTAAGCAGCTGAATTAAAGAGATCTGTTGGCTTTTAGAGTTCTCCCAAGCATTAGGCTGGTATTGCTCACTGGAAGTTTATTCAATACTGCTCATTTAAGAAGTGTATATATCTGTGATTCTTCTCTTTATAGTTATTCCTAGAAATATAGGTTTGATAATAAGACACAGCAGATCTCTATGATTCAAATGTGGTCTTTGTGATAATTCAAAATTTAAAAAAATATCAGAGAGTCCCTTTTCTTTTCTCTTTGACGTGCACGTACGTAAATAGGGCAAGATTACCTTACCTACACTGAAATTTATTGACTGACATGGTATGCTATTAACAGTGACACTTCCAAACTTGGTGCTACTGACAGGGGCTTTATTACTTAATTCAGTTGTTCAGACTTCATATTTTCATATTTTTCATTTGTCTCACAGTTCCTGTGAAAATATAGATGGAAGTTAACAATGAGAGTAGAAGGACTAAAAATATAAAAAGAACTTTATTAGATTTTAAGGTTAGGGAGTTTTTAACAATACAGAGTAAAGCAGAATTAGGGAGATTATGTTTGTTGGCAGATGTCATGCAGGATTTGCCATTTCCCAATTCCTAGCTTTGTGCTGAATCTTGTTAAACAAATACTACTAAGCTCTCAGTTTCCAAATTTGAGCTGGATTTTAAATACAATGTTGCCTATTCTTTCAGTATATAATCTTCCAGTTTCATGGATTTTGTGGAAACACGAACTATGGGAAAGTGAGAAGCAGAGTTAGTCATTCTGCAGTTCCCATCTTGTTGTGATTCCTTACCACAACACATCCTTCTTGGGTGTGTGGTGGGAGAAATGATGTTAACACTCTCCCCCACCTCTTTGGAGAGTTTAGCAAATCCACACCTTCTCTGGATGACTGTGCTTTGATGCTAAGTATTGTGACATGTAGAATGGACAGAATACTTATTTGAAAAAAACATCCTGTAATACTTGTGTTTGGAATGAAATCACCCAAAACAACTGGTCTGGTTGGAAGTGGAAGTCCTTATTGCAAAAGTCTTTGGTATGGTTAGCTTGAAAAAGGCTCCCCAAACCACTCTTCCACTGGCTTGTGGTGCTACTTGGCAACCCCAGTGCATGCATGGTGCATTTTCAGGAGCTAAGTCAAATGACATAGAAAACATCTTGCAACCATTGCAAAAGCATGTGCAAAAGATTATCCTACAAGGACATTTCTGTGTCTGCAGCAAGTTTCTACAGGCTCTTTTCACGTGGCTTACCTACAGATGATTGGATTAATTCCCCAGTAGGATCCGACTGGGACACTATACTCAGGACCTTAATCAAGACATTTAAGCTTACAAATTGAACAAAGCACTGAAGGAACTGCCTGGGGGAATCTCTGCATCCCTTTAAAATTCCCACCTGGAGAGCTCACGTATCTGCAGTTCTTCAGTCAAATAATTAATTGTGACAGAAGGTAGCTCGAAGATCAGTCAGTCACTTAGCTTGAAGTCAGTCCCTTGTCTCCAGCCAGTCCATTAGCTCATCTGTGTAGAAGACCGGTCTCGGAAGTCTTGGGCTTCTCCAGGAATTCACTGCTGAGTGTGAACGAAGGCACAGTTGTGATAGCGACCTGCACCCCTGTTGCAACAGTGGACGAACTTGAACTTCATACTTGGAGTTAAACTTCCATAGCTTGTGCCCCAGAAGAACAACAGAGGAGGTGGCTCAGCAGGAAGGGATGTTGAAATGCAACAGTCAGGGCTTTCTTCTCCTTCAAATCTCCTGCAAACTGCTACCTAATATCTGCAATGGCCGGTCATTCTGCAAATCTAAAATACTTTGGTTTCTTCCATTCTACTCACTAATGTGACAGTGTTTCTATTTTTAGTGGCTGTAAAAAGACTCAATATACCATCAAATTCTTTCCTCAGGATCATCTGGTTTAAGGGAAAATTCTGGATTGCTCTTAATCACAGAATGGCCAGGGTTGAAAGGAACCTTAAAGATCATCAAATTCCAATCTCCCTGCCATGGGAAGGAATGCCTTTCCTAATAGTTGTGCTGACATAATTGGAGGTCTGTCTTCAGGTTTGAGGATTAATTAGCTAATGGCTAGAAGTTCTTTTTGCTAAATTAAGTGAGTTTTGCCAGTTACCAGCCTGAGTGGGTGCAGAAAACTGTGAGTATGAGAAACAGCAGTGAAGTCTTTCAGGGCTGTTACATCGCTGAGAGCATATCTCCTTGTTCGTCTTGAAAATCAACTTTGTAATAAAATATCAATTCTTTATGCTGGTTTTGGCTGGGGTAGAATTAAAATTCTTCACAGTAACACAGGTTTGGATTTGTGACCAAAACTGTGTTAATAACAAAGGTGTAGTTTAGCTTACTATTTTCCTGAGCAGCACTTATACAGAGCCCAAAGCCTTTTCTGCCTCTCACCCCACCTCGCCAGTGAGCAGGCTGGGGATGTGTGAGGAGCTGGGAGGGGACACAGCTGGGACAGCTTACAGAGGGGATATTCCTTACCATACGGGATTGTGCTCAGCAAATGAAGCTGGGGGAAGAAGGAGGAGAGGCGGACATTTGGAGTGATGGCCTTTTCTCATCCTGATAATCTGTTGCATGTGATGGAGCCTGGCTTTTCAGGAGATGGCCAAATAGCTGCCTGCCCATGGGAAGTGGTGAATTAATTCCTTGGTTTGCTTTGTTTCTTTGCATGGCTTTTGCTTTACCTCTTAAACTGTATTTTATCCTAACATGAGTTTTCTCAAATTTACCCTTCCAATTCTCTCTCCCATTCTGACATTATGGCTGCATGGGATTTAGTTGCTGGCTGGGGTTAAACCACAACATTATTTCAGGCAGTTGCCTTCCTACTGAAATTTGACCCATGTTTTATACAGGGTTTTATGAAAACGTACAAATGCCCATTTGCTCGAGGTTGCTGCTTAAAATTATGGTTCTTTAACAGTTAGACTGGTGACAAGATGCCACGTATGGAATATTTGTTATCTCAAAAAATATCTTGCAAGCCCTATATTCTTCTGGTACTGTGAGCTCCTATTTACTACACTGAGCTTCAGAAACAGGCTTGTAACATGCCACAGCTGAATTACCGTCAGGCAGGAATCCTGCTTAAGTGCTTGCGTTTCTGTCAACAATTTTAGTTGACACAGCAGGTTTTTTTTTAATCTGAACAAAATTTAAGTGTAAAATAACCTGGAAAGTTGACCTCTTCCTAATTGGCTGATATGCCTGGGAAATGTTGTAGCTTTTATGCCAGAGAAAGAACACAAAGTCTGCCAATGAATATAAGTTGATAGGAATTACCACACATGTTTGCCTAGATTAAGCATGTGTCTTTGTAAGAGTGTCTGTGATATATTTAAGCAATTAACTATGTTTGTATTTCTGGTCTAAAGGCCTCTATAACTTTGTAAGTTCTTTTGTTTTGTTTTTCTTTGTGTTGTTTTGTCTGACAAATCTCCTTGTAATTTTTTTTTTTAAGTAAATTATCCCAGTCTTGCTACTGTGACACTAATTAGTTTTGTTGCTGAAGTAGCATGATCTAAGATAAAACTTTCTGTATTTGAAACAAAGACCTCTAACATATGCTTCACTATTACTAGGGATGTACTCCTGTACATTTTAAAAACCTGTACAAACCTTTCCTTTAATTGCCAAAATCTTATGAATTAGGGCAGAATACATTTACTGGTCTGTGAGGCTTTTCTCGTGATTGATTTTTTTGCATAGGTACTTCTAATGACTGGCTGAGTAGCAGTATTAAATCCTGGTATCCCAGTTATGCAACATTTTATACAAAATGTTTCCAGAATCCCACATTTCCTAACTTGGATAATAACGTCTCATAAGCAGTTCAAGTTCACAGCCTGCAGCCGGAACTCCTTGCATTCATTTTTTTCCCTCCTCCTCCCCTATTCCATATGGATGGGGTCCTCATGTGTCACCCCTCCAACTCACCATCATGTTCTTTCCTGATGAAGTGCAGCATCTCCTGATTTCCCACTGCTCTCTCCTCCATTCCCACCTCTCTCTACCTTGGGGTTCTACCACCAAGGGGAGGAGCTCCATGTATGCATCCTTCTCCCCAATGCTGTTTAAACCCCTCCCCTTCTATTTTCCATTATCTCCTATTCTCCACCTCCTTAGTGATGGTGGCCATGCAGAGAAGTCTCTCAAGGTTCACTCAACTAAAGGATAAAATGTTTTCTTTGGACAACTCCTTCTTTTCTGACACTCTCCCCCCCATTTTTCCACTGAGAAGGGGAGACCAAAGTCTGTTTTAGTGCTTTCTAGTTTTACCTAAGACAGTTTTCCTTATTGAACAGAACTTTTTTCTCTAAACCAAGATCATCAGAAATAGTCACGGTATAGGCACAAAATTTGTGGTATAACTGATGAATCTGTACAGTAAGTTCTTAAAGTCATGAAAATTTTGGAAAAATGAGCAAAAATTAGGGTTTTATTTTCCGTCTGTGTATTTTGGTTAAACTGTTCTCATTAAATAACATCATGAGAGTAATATGAGAATAAATAATAATAATATAATAAATAGTAATATTTGAATGAAATTGCAGTTGTTTGTTATAAAGAAATGGAGTAAATCTGGTCTGGATTAAACAGCCAGAAGAAGACACTGAGTAGATTAAAACTGCATAAAGCAGAAATCCATATAGGGTGATAGGAATTGATCTGACACTTATTGCCAGAAACATAAACATGAAAATGCCTCCCACAAACACATCTGTACTTGTAAATACACCAAAGCAAATATGTCACCATATAGAACAGAAGAAACTTTGTGGGTTTTTTTAATTGATGGTAAGGCAGAATACAGATTATCTCAAGTGCAGTAAAGACATTTTTCCAAACCTAACCTAATCTTTCATTGACAACACTGTACAACTACCCTGCATAATGGTAGCCACTGCAGAAATGCTGAAGCAGCAACATCTCACACCAGCTCTGGAGTCATGGGATATAACATACAACTAGAGTAATTTAAAAGCAATGCTACTGAATTTGTATGATGCCACATCCAAACTGTCTTCCTGCTGAGAAATCTTCTATTTTAGGTGTTGTAATGTTACATTTTTGTAATGAATGTGCACCATGCTGAGCTGCCTCGTGCAGACACAGGAGCTTGGTCAGCATTAGCTTCAGGACCTCAGTGATTTGCAACATGGTGGAAGGATGCCCTGTGGAGTCCCTTGCTTATACATTAGAGTGCTTTCTCTGATTCTTCCAAAAAAGATGTGTTTATTGAGTGTGCCACTGAGAATTCAGTGCGATAATACTTCCTTTTACTTTCATGTTTATGATGAATTATAAGTTATCAATATTCTCAACAGTTAATTGCTGTTAAAAGTCTCTGAGTCACCTAAATCTGAAAAGAAACTTATTTTCTGTTCTCCAGAAGAACATTCATCTTTGCTCAACTGCGTTTTGACAAGACCTCTACAGTATTTTTCACTTTCACAGGACAGTGTCCCACTGGGAGACATCGGCGACATAAATACTGTACTGGGAAAAACATAAAGCTAAATTGTTTCTCCTTATGTTGATGTCAAGCTTTGCATTTATCTTTCCCCTCTAATTCTCTGATTCAGATTTCTGTGCCTGTCATCAAGCATGCGATGTACAGAATCTTGCAAGATAGTAAACTGGTATGTGAATCGAGTTGTTCAGAGAGCGAGGCTTTTGGGATGGGAGAGTGGTTCCTGAAGGACATAGGAATCTGTGCATTGTGTTTATATGTAATTCTTCTGTGACTAGACAGATGGGTGGCTATAAATGAAGTATCTTTCTATTCCCTCTGAGATGTGTGTGGTAATGTCCTTCTTTAGATGTTCTGTCATGGCAATGCACACAATTAGCTACAGAATATTAGTTACTCTGCAGGATGCAAATCAACATCTTTCTGTAAGTGTTGTAAAGGCACAAACCTATCAAATGGTGTCAAGCTTGTATTAGTGATTTGGTTGCTCATCAGCTGAGTCAGAGGAAGAGAGTATAACAAATGGACAGTCTTATGTTTGTTTGTAATGAACCACAATTTAATGTTTTCATCTCTTTACCCATTTAAATGCAAAAGAGCACATTTCAATATACCACATACACTGATGTACAACTTCAGTGAAATATCGATTTCTTCCAAAGCTTCTCATTGAGATGTAGTAGCATCACAGCAGAGAATGACATTGTGTTTAAACACCAGTAAGGATCCAAGTCAGAAATAACTTTTCTTTAATGTTCTTTATGTATAGAGAAATATATTCTCCTGTTAACTTTAATATCTTTTCAATTGGGAAGACTTCCCTGAAATTCTTTGTGACCTTAGCTACACCAATAGGTGTCTGACTGTTAGAAGGTACCTGGGCAGCTTGTTGTAATTGAAAAATAGTTGAGTTTGATTAAACACCTTAATGTGATATGTGCATATAAAGAATTACCTGATCTCTACCAAGGATTATCAACATACTGTGGATCTGTCCCTTTGTTCTTAGACAAGAAGTCTTAACTTATTTATGTTAAATCTGAATCTGACTTTCAATTTGAATGCCCAGTGGCGTTGCACTCCTGAGAATTAAACTCAACTGGGTCTTGAAACCCAGGGAATGATCTAATTTTGAAAGCACAGAAGGCCTTTGATGGCCTCTGTAAAATTTCTACTTTTCTCAGTCATTGTGAAAATTTAGCAATTCTGTTCACATCTATTTTATTGTGAGCCATGTTGTGGAAAAATCTAGATTACTCTTCTTGCATCAGTTCTGTCTTAAGCTGTTCAATCATCTCACATTTCTCAGGCAAAATAAAATTAATAACCCTCTGGAGGAGCTAATTTATCTCTATTGATTATGAGGTGGCATAGGGATGACAGGCTAGACAAAAATATCTGAAAACTTGTTGTATAAATTAGTAAATAAATAAATAAATTTAATAACCTTATCCTTGAATGCAGCAAAATCTTTAATGATAACAGTCTGTGTCTTCATAATCAACTTTCTGTTAGCATTTCACACAACAGAAAAAATGTGTGTATCCTAAAGCCCGAGTATGGCTTTTGGAAGGACTAAGTCACCAGCAATTTTTAAATCATAATACAAGTTCGTAACTTTCTCTGTTCAAACACTTTTTTTGTTGCATGTGGCAGTACCCATAGCCCTGAGCAGAGCTTCCTCTCACCTACTCCTAGATAAGAGTTCTGAACATTTAGTTCTGCTTTAAGCTTTCTCCTGATCATTAAAATTATGCATCCAAATATTACAATTTATCTTATATTAAGTCCTTAAAAAAGACAGAGAATATTATGTAAATAACAATCCATTTTTTCTTATTTCTACAAGAACTTGCTGATGGGTCTTGATGGCATTGTAAAAGTGGGAGAGAGAAAATACATTCATAGTGTTTAAAATGAAAAGGCCTTTGAGAAATTGAATCTTCAGCATGTTATGCCAGGAAGGATCTTGAACATTTACTCAATACTTCTGGAAAACCAGAAAACTGCTCTCCATATGAAAGTCAGATAGAGACCTTTTATAGCAATGCAAGACAAATTTTAAAACACGTCAGGGAGTCTAAGAGTGGATTAAGCAGTTCATTTAAAGATCCCTAGTACACTCTTCTTTCCCTGCTGGAAATTTTGATTGTGTTAGTCCTGGTAAATTAAAGTCACTGTGTTTTCTAAGCGTTTCTCTAAGCGTTTTTTTTTTTTAAATATTTACTAACAAATCTATCACAGTTTTGAGGTTTTGGTTGTTTGGTTGATTTGGTCTATTTGTTTCTTGAATACCTATTTTGCAGTATACTTGCATTTGTTTTGGAAGAAGATTCTTTTTTGTGATTGTCGGGACAAGTAACCATGTTTTCAGAGGCAAAAGTGTTCCTTCCAATGATGAATTATTTTTTCTTCTACTTACAGTAATATTTGTGGTTGTCCAGTAGGTGAAGAAAGCTTTAGCTTTACCGAACTTAGCTACATTAATGCAACACTGTAAAATTTCTGTTAAGTTCCTTGTAAGTTTCTTCAGTCAAGAGAGTTATTGAAAGGGAATAGAGCTCACCCTGGCCCCAAGCTTCTCCCAACTGGAAGCAGTGAACCAGTGTACTAACTTAAGCCTTACCATCATCTTGTGTTGGATTTTCTTCTCAAAAGAAGCAAAACAACAAAACAACCAAAACCAACCAAAAGAATCCACAAAGCAACAACAACAACAACAACAACAAAAAGAAAACCCAAACAAAACAAAAAATCTACACTCAAATTTAATCATTGCTTCCTTGTGCTCTTCTTTTTTTTTCAGCTCTAGAAAGGTCTCGAAAGCAGGGATGCTGAAACAGAAGCACTTGCAAGAGTTCTCTTAAGGAATGAATATTCTCTGCTCATAACAGAAGTGGTTTCTCATGCAGTCTGTGTTGAATTGATGCAAGTATGGCAAACTCAAATCTACACTAGTAAGACTAGAATATGTAAAGCTCTTCATTTCTGCAAGGATCCACTGAATTAATCATTTTGTACCACCTCAGTGATTCATTTTGTATGGGTGAAGTCAGTGTGAATCACTGCTTTGAAACAAACTGTTTCCATTCAGTTTGAAGATGGGTAAATAACCTCATATAATTTTAAAATATGTTGCTTCTAGTATAGCTATTGTACATAAGCTTTGTCTAAGCATTACTAACCAGCCTAAAAGTAGCAAGTCACCCAGAGATTCTTCATTTAATTCTTTGAATGCACATAGTCTGGTAGTGAGTATACCATGCTGAATTTGTCAGTACAGCCTTTGCATTCATTTCTCTTGCCTGACAGCAGCTTCATTCTCTTGCTTGGTCTTTGGCCAACTCAAATTAACTACTTAGACTGAGGCATCTATTACAAGGATTGTGCCAGATCTGCATAGTATTGGCAAGTTTTTGGAGCCTGCCTTACACCCTAGAGGTCTAACATGTTTAGCTGATTAGGAGTGACTGTTAGGAACCCTATTCCTGATCCCTACAACCATTTGTTCTGGCTGTAATTCAAAGAATGCTCTTCCTCTGGCAAAAGAAAAAATAAAAAAGAAAAAAGAACGTTTCAGTTGGAACAGCCTCATGTCTCTTCTTTTGAGTGTCAGTATATTATGAATAGATGTCTTTTATAAATATAAAATCTGTTAAAAAACTATGGCAGGCTCAATTTTGTATCCAGATGACTGACTTAGACTGTATTCATGAAACATGATTTCTGAGCTTTGAAGTTCAAGCTCTAGGTCACTTCCATTAGCAAATTCAGAACAAAAGTTTGACTAGCATTGGTTACTTCACAGAAAACTTTTTAAGTTATGACAGGCAGTCTGCTGGTCACTTCATCAGTTCCTCTGATGCTTTTCTACTGAAGCCTTTGATAACAGCTAATCCAACAAAGGTTTAACGATGTTTTTAAAGTCCGCTTCTCTTTTTCTCAGAAATCACCAGATGCTGTTTTGATCCCCTTTTGCACCTCTTGTCTTTTAGTCTTATTTAAAATTACTGTGTCTGTTTTGGAGTTTTTTAAACATGCTGGCATCTGCTCTTTTGTGGTTCATCAGAAAAACCTGCTCACAGTTTTATCTTCTTAAAAATAAATTCCATGTCTCCTACCAGCATTTCCCTTTCTTGGTGTGAGAAGCTAGCTAGTAATTAGAGTCCTGAAGATCCTTTGTGTTAGAGGAGAAAATGACAATGAGGTTGAATCTCTCTTTGTTCTTCCTTTGTGAAATAAATAGGTTTGTGTCAAAGTACTGTTCCTGAAGCACAGTATGTAAGAAGATGTGCTTTTATTCACGGATTCCATTCTTCCACCTGGCTGCTTTGTTGCCTGCTGCTTCTGCTTCACTCTGCATTTTTTTAATCACCCTACCTCAGAGATGGGCAGGCCTTCATACCATCCAGCAGAGCTGTTGAACCGCCGTGTCCATCTCTGCCTGGAACCTGCCTTTGCGCAGGGAAGTGGCCTGGGTTTGTTCTGCCCTGCATCTCCTGTTTCAGCACTCTCCTTCCCAGGAACTGCTCAGGGCCTGTCCCAGCTGTCAGGGAAACAGAGCTTTGAGAACAGCTCTCCATTCCAAAGAGATTTCACCAAAGCATAACCTACCTGAGAACCTTTTTTGGGATTGGGCAAGATGACCTGCAAAGGTGCCTTCCAACCTCAACCAAACTCTAACTAATTCTAGGATTGTGATCAGACACTTTAGAGAAGTGGGAAATGGGGTCCTCAGCTATCCCCATAAAAAGTGGAACCAGATACACATCTCCAGACAATGACCTCCCAAAGATCTAACTGCTCTTAGCAAAACACTGCCTTCTTCCTTGTGGACAGCAGTGGAAATGTCTCCCAGCTACCTCCCTGTCAGCACTTCATTTAGGTTGTACAACTCTCCCTTGATCTCCAGGTGTAGATGTAGGTGTTGGAGTAGTACATCTGCATGAATTTGAAGGGATATCTGATTTTAAGAGAAATGTTTGAACTATTCCAATTACATTATGAAACAGTAGACCTAGGAGCTGTGTATATTAATTTATTTTCTCATCTGGTCTGATGACTAAACAAATACATCTTCATCCCCTTCTTCACACTTAAACTTTAATCTTTTCTGCTAGAACATTTGTTTTCTTTTTCTGGCATTCTGCACATCTTTTTGTATTAAGAAATTGTCTTGGTTTGAGTACAAAATAAAAAGCAAATACTAAATAATCTATAGAATGTTAGAATTAATATATACTCTACCTTTAATAGACAATTTAGTGTGTAAACTTCTATAGTTTCAACTTGTATAAATGAATATTCATAGCATGAATTTATTTTTCCTAATACCCTATCTTGGTAATTTTAGAATAGAAAGCAGATTGTAAGTTATATGAGGATAAATATTATTTCAATTTTTCTGTATCTGTAGGTAATATTTAAGTCTTGAAAGCAAAGTGAGGAAGAAAGAAATATTGCACTCCTAAGACACTTCTGGTATTTCAAAGCTTTTCCAAGTATTACACTGGAGTAAAACCAGTATCTTTGGAATGAAAACAAGAGTATAAAGATGAAGTTATATGTCTGAATCAGGGAGAGCAGCAGTGTCAACCTGTCTCAAACATCACACATGAGCTCTGTGACCAGCTGCTTACTAGCTGTAGGTCAGTGTGTGCTCTCTTTCACAGGCTGTTTTAACTTTGCTAAAAGCAACACCTCATCTCTGTGGAAGGTTCTGTTCTGCAAGCCAAATGAGAAGTGAAATTTGATTGAAAATTCCAACTGCTTTCATCTGCAATATCTTCCTTTGAAATGCCAGCCTAATTTATCATAGAAAAATAGACATCCATGCTTTTATCTTTTGCTGCTTTTAAATACATTTTAAGTATCAGTTTCACATGATACTACCTGAAAGAAAAAACCAAAAGCTGCTCCTTCAAATTCCCTTTTGTAGCTTCTCCCCAGTCTTTAACTGGTTTAAGTCAGTTGTTCTGTTTCCATGGAGCCGTATGAATTAGTAGACATCTAGGTAGGGAAACAAGAAAAGGGGTACAAAACCAGAGCATGTATCTTATCTGACATTTTCAGAAGAAAAACACTGTATTTCCTTTCACTATCGGGAGTGTAAAAATGTCTTGAGTGTTTTGAAAGTTTCAGTTACTCTTCAGGCAGAAGGATCATTACCGGAGCACTTCAGCACAGCTCTTTTCTCCCCGTTGAATTGTAAGAGCTCAGCAGATTATGGCAGCTGAAAACAGGGTCTAGATTTCATCCCTTTTGTTGAGAGCAAAACAGTTCCCTTTCAACAAAAATAGCATTAACAATACTTCTCTATATTTGTGATACTTTCATAATCTTCTTGTTGTTCAGGACACTCTTTGTCACACAAGAGTTTCCTTGTCATTCAGTTATGCTATGGCATGATCGCAGTGGAAAGGATTCATCAATCAATCAATCAATCAATCAATCAGTCAATCCATCTCCGTATGCCTATGCAGTGACTCATCAGTTAATCAGTGTGCTTATTTAATTGCTACTTGTCCCTTGGCAGGTTAGTAAAAATGCCATTGTGGCCCCATAAATTAAAAATAGTATTGTGCTAATGTAACAGCAGTTGTGATTAATTATTCATAAATTCTTATTTATGTGATTATTCTTTAGACTATGATGTAAATGATATTTAAACTCTAGGATCTATTTTTGGGAAACTTAATGATTAAGAAAGAACTTCAGTTTAATCTGAGGTGAATTGAATCTCCAAAGAATAAAGAGAGAAAAATGAAAGGAACCGTGATCCACATCCTATTCTTTTCTTCAAGTCCATGGACCATTACATAGTGAAAAGGTTAACAATTTACCTCTAGAATAACAAGCTTCAGATTTTTCTGCTTTAAAAATGTATTTGTTATCTTCTCAAGTACTTGAAACTACACAGATGACTTTTATGTCCTTATAGCTCTCACATAATACAGAGACCTACACAGAAAGCAAAAGGGTGGGAGTTGTGCCCATTAAAAATAATTCAGGACAGAAATATCTAAGTAGAAAGTAAGTAAGTCTGTCTATAAAAGTAAGGCTGTCTGTCTGTATATATTTGTACTTTTCAGTGATTTTCTGCTGATTCTAGTAGGAATTATCTCTTGTAGCAAGGTAGGGCTCTTCCTGCTACCCTGACACTTCCACCCATGGAGGATACAAAAAACCCTAGAGGTATTTCATTGTTGACACATATATAAAGGAGGTATACACAATCTCTCTGTATTTCTGGGATTTGGAATAATACCATCTGGAATGCTGGAAGGTACTAGATTTTAGTCAAGGTGAAAACTGACCCGGGTCCTTTATTCATGTGGACAGTGTGGATAGTTTCTTCAGCAGTGATAAGGTGCCTTTCAGGCCAGGGCATGTCCCTTGACCCTGAATCCAGAGCCATAATACAACTTTGCCTTCCAATTCCATTCTCCTTTTTCTTTCACATTCCTCAAAGAAAAATGACCAAAGTTTTGCTGAAAACTTTGCATCAGCTGCTCAAACTGGCATGTTTTAATTGCACTCACTTCTTAGCCCTCATTAATTCCTGGAGAATTGTATCAGAAATCCAGGTTGGTGGAAAGCCAGGCAGTAAAAACATACACGTGTGTAATAACCATTTTAAACTGGAGTTCCATCACTTTTGTAAAACTGGTTTAAGACAGCTGTGGTAAGAATATTCTGTCCAGTGAGATTAGAGGCTATGTGGTTGCCTTCAATATCTCTCGAGTTTTCGGCTGGTGCTCAGTGCATTGAGAGCCTTTTCAAAGTGATGTTGAAGTGCAGTGGACATCAGTACCCTTAAAAACAGCTTACATCATCTTTGACTTCAGAATTTAGAAAGAGCAGATCCCCAGCTTATACTCAAAATCCTTTAAAGAAGCTTGCATATATGAAAATAGAACAGAATGAGATATTATTTAATCTAAATTTAATAGTTATTTTTGGCAGAAATTTGCTGTAGCAATATGGTTATCCAGGCAAATTTTTGTCTGTTTGTATCAAATAAATTTAGATTATATTTCTCTTTGTGGGGATGTCAGGCTGAAAGCAGGTCAGAACATGTATTCACAGATGTAATTCTCAATTTTTCAGGATGTATGTAGGTGGCGTCCTAGGAGGGGGACCAAAATTTAACAAGCTAATAACAGCAAAAGTGGCATTCAGCAGAAATGCAATTACATGTTGTGTAAAAAATTTAATAATCCTTAAAAAAGAAGGCTGACAGCATGATATTACAGGGATAGTAATACCAAGTGCCTTCATATGTTTAGTGGAAGTAAGAGTTGTTGTTATTACTACATTGCTGACTTTTAATCAAACTATAACCTAGTTTTGGAGCATTATCACAGTGATGCTCCACAGAGGGGTTTAACTGGAATAAAGATATATTATGCCATTAATTGTTAGTGATTTAGTTCTAGTAATGAAATACTGCTTCACTGGATGAACGAAAGAAAGGGTCAAGTAATGAAACATGAGCTTTACTGAGAGGACCCACCTCCTCATTTAGTTAGCCAAGGGTTGTTGTCCCAATATTACCCTGTAACTTGAGGGCATGTTCAGTGAACAGGTGTGGAGACCATTAGGAGCTGTCATGGAGAATTTATTTGCCTTTGAATAGAAGGTGGGTGCAGCGTGGTAGAGGCTGTGTGCTTCAAAGTGGATAATTCTCCTTTTGCAAGCTTTTTAATACTGTTTATTGTTTACTAGTACATCTCCCTAGACTGTTTTTTGTTGCCTTTTCTTCTCTTATCAGGAATAAAATTTATAGAAGTGTGGCCCAGGAGAACGAATCTTTTTCTGTAGTGACTATGCTAGCAGCCCACAGAGTCTTACTGGAGACTTGCAGAAAACAGTCAAAACCGCACCTCTTCAGAAGCTAAAGATCTGGTGACATTTTTTCATTCATTGCTGTAAAGTACAGGTAGTTGTGGTAAAATAGACTCTTTTTTTCCAGTGTTTTAGCTCCAAAACAATTCTTGTAAAAGTTTGTAAAAGCCAATTAGCTAAGTTGTTGCATCCCAGTTTGACACTGCAAGCTTCTGGCTTTGTAGGGAGAAGTTATTTTGCTCGTGCATTTCCTGAAGTGTAATAGACATCTTGAACACAAGAGAAAAGCTTTGTCCTTGCTTTGGATAATGCATTATATGAACTTAAAAGGCGTGAGAAGATAGATAAGTTAGAAAAGAGACTGACAGTGATACATTCATCCAGTTGCGAATGCAGGGGACATTCATCCTGAAAGAACCAGTGCTGCTCAAAAAGTGGAAACAATAGTTTTACTCAGTGTTTCAAAGGTAGACATGGGAGAGAAGGAGATCCTTTTTTAGGAGACAGTTTATATTGGATGGATATCTCTAAGTAAAGACACAATTTCTGAAGCTCATGTCACCAGTACTCTTATGTAATTCACGTATCCTGTGGATATGTTGTGCTACAGGAGTGTTTGAGGAAAGCATTTTATTTATTCTAAGTGAAATTAATCCTTGGATTTTGATCCGCTTTATAGGCATGCAATTTCCTTACCAGGAAATGCAAATGCAAATGTCTCAGAGAAAGAAAATTAAAACCCATAGATAGAATATGAAAGTATCTGAAAAAAAAAAAAATTTAGATACCAAGTTAGACAGTGAGTTCAAACAGTCATCTATGGCTAGGTCTGAGTTGTGTATTTCTTTTGATGTTACTTTGGTTACCACTCAGTATTCTAAATATATGACATCTTATTGGGACATTGATACTATTTTCACAGGTAAATATAAATTGACAGTTGTAGTACATTTTGTGTGCATTTATACCGACTAACACATTCTTCCTAATGCTTTATCAAAAGGGATTTTTAAATGAGTGTCTGTTTATTCACTGTAAGGTTTACTCTCAGAATTCAAACACTGCTTTCTTTCCTGAAAAGTGTAGTGTTGTTGAAATATTGCTGAATGAATCTAAATTTTCTAAAAATTCCAGCTGAGTAAGTCTCTGCTGACATTCATCTGGGAAAAAAAAAAGTTTCCAGATGCACAAAATCTTGTTCATAGATATATTTCCTGTCCAGCAATGCTCCTTAGTTATAACATGAACTTATAATAAGGTTGATATACCAAATCTAGATCTTCTAATCCAGACAGAAGTACACAGTCCCAAACATTTTATTACATGATCAGCTGCATCCAGTGTATTACAAAGATTCTGGCACTAATTTTTTTTCTTTTAGTTGATTTATTAAAAAGAAAGAATTAATAGAACTTTTGAACGGGCTAGTTCCCCAATGCATGCACTTACTTCTTTTATAAGTACCTACACATTATTTAAAACATTTCTTTCAACCACTGGCTTTTAAGGCATCCATTTTCATTCTACTTTTCTTCTAGTTTTCCTTCTTTCATCTTCTGGGTTTTAAACAATTTCTAGAGGCAGTAGCAGAGGTTTCTTGTGATGTTACTGATAGCCTTGAGGGAAGTTTATAGAACAGCAGTAGGAGATATAGTTAAAGGTAGAATGATAACTATTTTAAAATCTAAATTACTTGATCTTCCAAAGGACAACCAACAGTCATTTGCTAACCATGAGTTATCAGTGGAAAGGTTATTGTGGTGTTTTATAATTCTGTCCCAAACTCTCTCTGGCAAACAGTTGCCAAAAGGTATCTATGAAGCTGTTATCCTCTGTGTTCAGTTCTGGTGAAGAAGATTAATTCCTCAGCGAGCAATGGGCTCATCTAGTGGCAAATGCTCGAATCAGTAATGGGAGAAGGAAAGAGAAACCCCTGAACATATGACCAGGCATTATCTGACACTCCCAAGTCATCATGAGTCTGAGCTTACCTTTCACATATTAATTTGTTCAGCATTTGTAGTGTACATCTGCAAGGGTAAATGCACATGCTCCTGAAGCATTCACAACTCCTCAGAGGAGGAATGCAGCGTGGTGTCTGGCCCATGCCAATCACAGCTGGGTTCTACTGGAGGTGAGTGTGATATCGTGTGAGACAGTGCTCAGCTGTGGGGGCTGTCTGAGCCCCCCATGGTGCCCCATGATCCTGCTAACATTACACTTACTCAGGTGTGTGTAAGCTTGTGTGCACATGGGAGGCAAAAGCTCTTTTCAGTTTAAAGTATTGTTTTGCATTACAGTGTTTTTATAAAAACATGCAGAAGGTATCATGCTAAAAGCCTGGCAATCCTCTTGTTCCATATGTTGAAAGTAGAATCCAGTTGCTCATGTGCTGCTGTGCACTGTCCATAACCCCTGCTGGAGGCACTGAGTTGCTTTCCTGGTACTTACATTTTAAAGTAAACGGTAGTGGACTGCTGATATTCATGCTTGTATTTCCCAGGTAGGCTGCTCCTTTACATACTTTACATACCCTCACTCCCATAGGGCATGATTAAGGGCAACAGGAGATGGCATTTCCCCAGTACCAGTATGAGCAGTGTTGAAGCTATTGGGTGAAGCTCATTGCCATCGTTACCAGCAACCACAATTTTCCTACCGCACCATTCCCCTGCTCCTGTCCCTGACCTTGGTTGCGAAACCCTCTGCTCCTACCCTCACGGTTTACAGAGCTGCTGGAACAACAGATGCATTACTGACACAACTGGTTCCTGCAGCTTCAGTGGAAAAGGATGCCTTGTATGTGTTGGCATTGTCAAATAAATCAAATGCTTCTTTTTGAAGTGGTGATATGTTACTTGATTCTTAGGCTCTCTGGTGAAGCAAATCAAAGTGTTTCCTCCCTCCAACGTGAACCCAGGTGGAGTTCAGGACATGCTTCTTCCTGAGGACAAATCATTCCTCAGCCAGGACCATGCCAGGTTTGGTTTCTTCTGCCCTACACAGTCCTCTACACCATCCCAACAGGCCATGTACTTTGAAACACACCATATGTTCTGATGCCATATCCTTCATTCCCTTAGCAGCATGCTGTGTACACAGCATTCTGTTCTGACAGATTGCACGACAGGCTTCCTGTTATTTCAGGTATTCAAACTGAAACATCTTAAAGCCCAAACAATTATTTCTAAGAGGCAGAAAGACGGTGAGAGCAAGTGGCACTGGACTGTGGGCTGTCGTACTTCCAGCCCAACCAAGAAGTTTATTCACTGCATGGCCTGGGGCACAGGGATGTTTAGCAGAATAGATGTAGTTTTGTCCCTAACTGGCAGATGCAATTAATCTATCTGCTGCAGGATATTTACTTGCACAGTGTAGCTCTGTTAGCAGAATGATGTGAAAAAGTGTATCATGTATCAGAGGGGCAATAATAGCCTTAGAGTGGTTCCTTTTTTTCAGCTGTCCACATTCCAGTGTAGGTGGCCAGTATTAGAAAGATCTTCTTAGACCTCCTCACCTCCCTTATATCAGTGGGAAGAAGCAGGGCTTGCAATCAAGACCTTAAAGAATAGCTACTTTGAAGTCATGCTCACACATTACGCCTTTTAATTGCCTGATTTTCACAGAATGGGTTGCTCTTGCATGTCCACAGGGCACACCAGTGTCACTTTATGGTGCATCATAGCCCCATAGTGCACTCAGAGGGAAAACCACTCATTAAAAAGATGAACACTGCTTGCTTTTCAGTACCTATTACTATCAAGATGTCTGAAATATGCAATGCACATTCTTAATGGGTACTGACAAAGTACTTTAAAGCACATTGATGTTTTAAATGTATATTTAGACTAATGAACAAGATGTAGCAGATGAAGATTAACCTTTTGAATCTATCAAATCAGTGGTATAGCCCCACCCCCCCCTCCCGCCCCACTCCTGAATCCCACTCTTTTTCTTTCTTAATGTTTTATCCATACAGTGATATGCTAGGGAGGTAGTGAGGGTGCAGCTCTCCATGAAGCATCTCAGATTATAGAGGGAAAGAATGGTAGTTTACCAGGGTAAAAAAGAACCTGCATAATAATGACATAAAGGACAGATTATTGAAATTATTATTTTGACCTCAGCAGTGACTTTGCAAGAATGGCATTGTAGACCTCTATATTTCATGTGTCTCCCAGATTGTTCAGCTAAAACTTGCTTAGCTGCAGAGTGAAGAAATCTTACTCTTCTAGACCTGCCAGCTGTACTGATGCTGCCCCAGCTCTGGTGTCCCAGCTGGGCTCTCTCTAGCAGAAGCCCCCTTAGCAGTAAGAGCACTTAATGAGCTACTGTTTACCACCACCCAGCCATGTGTAACCTCCACCTAAGGGTTTATTTTCTGCAGTTCCTGTAAAAGCCCACTGCAAGGTTATGCTCATACTCTCACTGCACTTGATGGATGGGCATGAGAACAATAGGGTTTAGTCATGCCTTGAGTAGGACTAGCAGGCTCTGGGAAGGTACAGATAGAAGAGCAGGTCATATTGATGGCAAGGCATGATGTGAGCAATCTGTCTGGGATCTTGACACTAAAAATGAAAAGTGAACCTGTTCAGTCTGAAGTAGTTAGATGTATTAGTTCAAACTAAGAGTTCCATGTTAGAGTAACTTTGTCTTAAACATGGGTCTGGGGGAAGAATTCTCTAGCTACCTTAATTTCTTTTTCCTGTTGTTGAATGTTCAATTGTTCTTGCAAATTTCTAGACCCTGCTTTCTGATACGGTTCACACTTTCCTGTACTGCGGTGTGTTTATAAAACAGGCCATATTGGGACTTCAGGCAACAGATTCTAAGTCCTTGGATCACCTGTCGTAAATGCATGATCACCCACCAAGATAACATGATGTGGAAGACTGCTTAGATCATTAGTGATACTGGAGTTCAGACTACTTGGAGATAAGCCTTGAAAATATGTGACTTGGTTTACTTAGCTTTCTCCCCTATCTGTTGTCTTAATAGAACTTTTTATCACACCTAGCTTTAGGAATATTTTTTATATTCTCAAATGAGGAAGTTATCTGCCCTAGGTTTGCTCAGTAATTGCTAACAGAAGCAGGCATTTCTAACAGACAGACATTTCATGCTTAAATGTAAACATTAAATTTTGTATTTTCTTTATCACTGCAGAGAAAAAATAAGAGTGTTTTTAGAATAGGCATTATTAAAATGTGTGCCCCGGGGACTCTCATGCTGAGGCTCAGTGTGGTGGATCATCTATATGTTTGAATTCACAAAGATACAGAAGTAGGATCCCTCTGAATATTAGTAAAATAACTCACAATATATGAATAACTGCTTTAACAGTATGGGGCTTTTACATTTGTTGTGATAATAACACATGAACATTCTAATTAAGTACCTAAAGTCTCATATAAGTATATATGTGATGTTCTAATTTTTTTTTTTTTCCTACAGCAGGGAACAGGAGGGGCTTTAGCTGTATTACATTCACTGGATGAATGCAATTAAAATATTGGTGTTTATGTCCGGTCTCTCACATCCTTAATGAATAGTTTTCTTTTATGCAAACTTTTCTCCTAACCACTTTTCTAATAAAATGCAGAAGATATACGGCGTTTGTTTTCAATCCCATTTGTGTTATCTTGTATCTTTATATGTTTAAGAACAGAAACAAGCTACAGAGAAAAGGGCCTCAGATCATGGAAATTTCATTGCAAAAAACTCCTATTGCAAACAATGTCAGCGAACTAGTTAAAAATTGAAACAAAAATCAATATGAAATTTGGATCTTTCAAATTCTTATCTTACCTATTTGAAAAATTGTGGAAATCTGAAATTGCACAGAAGTTTTATAAAACAGTCATAACAATATATCTTAATTCCACAAAATATACTTTTTCTTTTAAACTTACACATGCTGTTTACTGATAAGTTTAATGTAATTTCTAGATAAATGTCCTATTTCAAGCTAGAAATATTAGGCATTTTGTTCCTGATACAAATGATCATTTACCAGAAATTGGTGTTTCTCATTTAGTCTCCTATCTTGTGCAAATCTGTGTGAAGTTATTTACAATTTTCCATACTTCATTAACTGAAATGATTACCTGCAGGCTTCAACTATTTAGTCAACTTTCTCTTGCAGTACACTAATGAATAGATCTACTTAGCATATTGACATTAACTGTCTCTTTCAGAAGAACGGTCTTTATTAAATACCACGGGATTTTAATCTATTTTTTTATCTACTTGATAAGTGACTCTCTCACAAGATTATGATTTTTAATACTCTTTTGCATGCTAGGCCACATTTTGCTTGCATCTTTTTCTAAAAAGAAGCAGTCAACTCTACTGTTGACTCTGTACTCTACAGTATAGTTTATACTCACTGAAGAGGAAAAAAAATGTTTTTCCTTGTGCTGAATAGATAGACAAAAAGGACTTTCAGTGAAATATGGCCCTTAATCCATGATAGTTAAATGAGTCAGGAAATGTGTTTTTAGTTTGGTTTGGTTTTAGTTTTTTTGCAACTGTAAGCACAAGGACTGCTCTAATTTGTTCCAGTGTCCTGTCTCAGGAACTACGGACACTTCTCCTTCGTAATGATGTTTCCCTTATATTCCTTTCATGATTTGTGGCTTCATGGCATAACTGAATCTGTAGTGAGTAATCTTTTTACAGAGCTATCCATGTATCTTATCTGCACTCAGTGATTTGCTGCACTTAAAGTTGTCCCTAGGGATTTCAATTTCTAAGGATCTGTTCCTGAAAAATGTCTTTAAGAGAGCATACAACTCCTCTCCCACTGTTAAAGACTGACAGGAATAAAAGAATCACTGTGCTTGTTAACTGTCTCTTTTAGATAAGCATTTCTTCATTTGAATGTCACTTACTGTATTTTCCCAGGTGTATTTTAAAAAACTCTCAAACTTACTTTGCCGTTAGTTTCATCTTATTGTTTGTCTTATTAAATAAAGTAATCTATGACATCCATTTTCTGTGATCTTCATTGCTCTTCATGAATCCATATGTCTTCACAGTTTTACTTTCCCCTTTCTACTCCAAGGCTCATTAAGAATTTCAGTCTTTGCAGTGATTTTAAGGGGAAGGAAATAGGAAGAGAGGCCAGTTGTTTCACTGCTCAGCAGCAAACTCCTTATTAAGGGAGGAACAGAGTAATGAAAAAGCATGTGCAGTAGCTGTTGTCATCATGCTTCCAACTTTCCCTTTTCAAGTTATGAGTTCATTTCAGATAAAATTTCTTCTCCCTGGAGTAGTATCTTCTCTTACAATGGGAGCAACTCTGGATATATATGCAGTTTTTTATCATTAACTTCTTTCTTACTCAAAACCAGGCATCATCAGAAATCTCTAGATAGAAGTTGCAAGCCTGTTGCCCAAATGATATGAAACTAATGTGTGATTTATTTCACTCAGAGCTCCATTTTTTTTTTTTTTTGGTTTACATTTTCTATTTAGTGTGTCCTAACTGGGATGGATGAAAGGAGGGAACTGTATGAAAAATAACTGGACAGTTTAATGTCTTGACCAGTTATTTCTATGTTTACCTCATTCCAGTATATGGCTGATCTGATCTGAATCATAACATTTGTATATGTTGAATCAATGGAAGTAGTGTAGGTTGCACTAATATTTCTAAGGTGCACCAGGAGACCTTAAAACCCACCTGGGATCCCACAGGGATGGATCATATGTAGGGAAGAGGCAGTAGGTTGAATCTTTCCTACTAACTCCGGTTCAATTTCGTTTTGGTCCTGAATTAGTCAGTAATGGGACTCCTGTGCCTACGCCTTGCTTTGCTCACTTTATAAGAGAACTTTTGGCAGAGCTCCTGCTGACAGGGGCCTTTGTTCTGTTGTCACTGAGATTGAAACCTGCCTATAAACGTGACAAATATCTCCCAGGTGTCATTCCCCTGGCTTCAATAGAGTTACACAAGGGATGATTTTGGACATTTTCAGCAGTACTTTGTGATTTTAGTACCTGTACGCATACACTTTGGAGCACGTATTTAATCTGCACAATCAATTTGATAGGTGTCCCAGAAAGATAAGTCACCTTTTGTCAGAATTACTGCTCTGTATATTCCAAAGTTAAGAGACTATTAAATCATTTTCTCTAAAAGCTTAACATTCTCCAACTTTGAGACTTTGCTTCTTTCAAGGAAATATAGTACCTAGTCCAGTATATTTTAATTTTTTTTTTCCTCTTGTTTTTTAATAAATTATTGAGGTACTAAACAATGAGGTAGTTGGTTTAGGACCTAACGCAAATACAGTTTATTAGGCCAAAGACCAGAAATGGAATAGTTCTTTTTTTTTTTTCTTGCAGTGCTGTATTTCAGGATATTTGTTAGATTGTTGTCCGATATCCACCAGTCTTGTGACTAAACCCAACTGCTGGATCAAGTCCTCTGTATGCAACCAGAGCCAGGAGTGAGCTAACAATTAAGCAATTAAATGGGTGTTGAGAGTTCCTCTGACTGAGCTTTCTCCTTGCCCTCTCGTAGTTTGCAATATGAATGTACTCAATTATTCAGTCACAAAAGCTTTTAAGCTAACTGTGTCTGGATACAGTATGCATTTTTAGATCTATGAAGTCAAGTCTCAGGCTCAGAAATCCTTTCGGTGTCACCTTCTATCACTGAATAGCACTGCCTCAGCTCTGAAAAATAATTTCTGATACTTCTTGGTCCTCCTAGGGGTTGCAGCCAGGTTTGTGACACTCTGGAAATTCAGCCTGATTTATTAACGTAAAGATGATAGGCAGTAAAATAAGGCTCAGCAAAGGCTTATTCATTGGTACTTTGCCCTTAAAGCATTAAGACATTTTGTAGTATCCCATATCCTTCTGTTGCTGGCCCTTCAGGGAGTGTGATGATTGGAGTTTGGGCATAGGAGACACCAACCAGTCCTTGCTTCCATTGAAACTGTTGGGCAGCCAAGATTGCTTGGACTTGCCTTAACAGAATATATCTTTCTTAATTACTATCAGCTTTAAATTTGATAATGCACCAAGCAGTCCTATTTATAATATCCCCCACACAGCCATCTATTTAGCAGATGCTTTTGTTTTGTGTTTGTTTGGTTGTTTTTTTTTTTTTTTTTTTTTTTCTCAGGAAATTTAGTAGGGAAGAAGCCATAATAGATTTAGGCTATTTTGTAGCCTATTCATAAACGATTTCCAGGGTAGAGAAGGTGCTTAATGTGTTTTCAAAGTTGTATAGGCCTGTAGAGTCACAGTGTGCCAACCCTCCCAAACTCAGACTCACAAGATACTGCATATATGAAGGTGATCTGTAACAGATCATTGCGGCACCTGTAACAGGTGCTGTAACACCTGTTTCTCTTCCTATCAGTGTTACGGCCTCTAAATCACTCTGAGCTGGCTGTAAAGTGGATGTACTTCATCCAAGTACAGGTTGTGAGAAGTCAAAAAATTTATTGCTTTTAGTGAATTTTTTTTGGAAAACTGCAAAGGAATGGTCCTAGAAACATGGTAAAGTGCTTAATGCACCATATGCATAAGAAGGCAAAGCTGCTGGAGCAGAAGTAAAGGTTTTGTGACCATTAGCAGCAGCAATGCTGGCTATTCATTAGGATTCTCCAGCTCACTGGTACACTGCACGGGAACAGTTTATTTTGTATTCTGGATTTAATTACCGCATTAGACCTTAGACCTCTCAGCAAATGAAAGCTTCCTGCCATTCTGACAGCTTATTTGATAGCAACGATTGTTAACCTTGAAGGCACCTTAAATGACATTTGAATAGTGTTTATGGATTTATGCCGCTCGTCGTGCTGTTTTGCTCGCTCTCCATTAAACCAAACGAGACACCTCCAGAAGCCTGTATTGATTCTTGACCACAGATCCTGGCTCTGCAGGATACCAGTCTATTCTTCAGAAAGGTCGTGCTCTCTCAGAAGTCTTTTTTTGCAGAAAACACACATTGCACTGCAGGCAAGAGCTATGCAGATGACCACCTAACCCAGTTTTAATGAAGGTTACTGTCCTTCTGCTCCTACTACATCAATAGTGCAACACCTTTTAAAAAATGTATGCATACAGGATTTTTTCAAATTCAGCTTTATTAGTCTAACAAGTAGCAGACATATTAAACCTGTTGTCATTTTTGTACATGCTTCAGTGAGTTCTACATGGATTTTAGGAATAGAAACGTCTCACTTGAATTGAAGCTTTTATTTTGTTGCCCTTTAGCTCTGCCAGGCAACACTTCCTCCTATGTCTGTAATCTTTTCCTGTTTATGTTCTATTTCTTTGCCCTTGAAAGAAAATACTGGGAGAAGTCACTACTCTGATCACTTTGACTCACCTTACAAAGGAGAAATGTACCTTTTTAAATTTTTCTGCACTTTGGAGAGGTTTGAAGGCTTTTCTACATTAAATGTGCTCTGTAGACATTTGCATCTAGACTTTCTTTACAATTAGGAGCTCCATGTTCAAATAAGTGGTTTGTAAAATATATTTTACCATACAGCAACACATTAAAGCAAACAAGGCAGAAGAAAACAGATAATCATATTAATGATAAATACCTTCCTGGATTTTTTTCTTTAATTATTTCTCTGTATTCAAACTGCAGGCATTTCAGCTTTTAGCCTCAGCTTTTTCTTCCTGCAAGAGTCACTGCATTGCCCATTCAGACAGCTTCTAATATATGCCATCCAGTATAAATTTAACCTCTCATTTTCACAAGAAGACATGACTTTGAATTCCACTGTAAACTATCCAGACACTTATGATGGACATTTCAAAACACAGACACATTGCTGGCTTTCTAGGCTATACATACCAGTCACAAAAATGAACCCTTCACTTGTACAGCACAGATTCTGCTGCAGGTGTCTCGATAGGTGTCAAATTATGTGTCCCCTCCAATTTCTGGGCCCTTCAAATCAGGAAGGACATTGAGATGCTGGAGTCCAGAGTAGGGAAACAAAGCTGGTGAAGGGTCTGGAGGGTAAGTCCCATGAGGAGTGGCTGAGGGAGCTGGGGTTGTTTAGCCTTGGAGAACAGGAAGCTCAGGGAAGACCCTATGACATTCTACAGCTGCCTGGTTGTAGCCAGATAAGGGTCAGCCTCTTCTCCCAGGCAATCAGTGACAGGATGAGAGGACATAGACTCAAGCTGTGCTAGGATTATGCTGGACATCAGGAAAAATATCTTCACAGAAAGGGTGATTGGGTGTTGGAATAGGCTGGCCAGGGAAGTGGTGGAGTCATTGTCCTTGAAGGTATTCAAGAAATGACTGGACATGGCACTTAATGCCACGGTCTAGTTGATAAGGTGGTGTTCGGTCATAGGTTGGACTCAGTGATCTCAAAGTTCCAGCCTAATTGATTCTGTGATTCTGTGAATCTGTGATAGTTCAATTTGCTAAATTATTTTATAATCCCATTCCACTACACTAACATAACCTTTCGGTATTCTGTCAAAACCAAATTTAGTTTTCAAAAGAACATACTAGTCCTTAAATGTCCTTTCCCAGTTGACTATTCAAGTTGGTGATGCCAGTTTAATTATTTGCAGTTAACAGAATATTATCTAGGGAACTGGAATTAGATATTGTTACAGGAACGTGGTTGACTGATTACCTCCAAAGATTGATGAGAAATGGACTGATTTTCGATTACAACTCCAAGGAGAAAAAAAGCCACTGACTCTTAGAGCAGCAGCCACTGCTGCTTAAAATAGTATCAGAGAATGAGTAGCAGTACTCAGGATGTTGATTTTCAGAACGACTGCCAGCTCTTTACTTCTGCCAGTGCTTTTTATCATGCATTATCGGTAGTTTTAATTATTATATTAATTATAATACTAAGCTAATTTTGAATGACTTTTCTTACAGATGTATTAACAGGTTTTCAGCTACTATGCAGCAGCGAACTACAAGTTTGTCTGCTAAAATTTTCTTAAATCTGCTTAAAATTGTTGATAAAGCAGTATCCTGGAAAAGATTTTCTATAGATGGTGAAGCATGTTCAATGAGCCACCATGGGCATATTGCAGTTCCCTGCTAGCAATCAGGGACCTCTATGACCTTTTAGTAGTGTTTATCAAGCTTAGTCCTGAAGTTTTGGTGTAAAGCAGCTATCAAGAATGAAGGTAATGAATGAAGTGTGTGGGTGTTGATTCATAAAAAGAAAAAGTTTTCTACTAGGCAAAAAGGAAACAGAAAAGAATTTTCTAGAACATGTTCAGGTTAGTTTTCTTATTTTGATGTTGTAGTCAAACAAAAGAACTTTTAAAAAAAAAGGTGCTTCAATTCTGAATAAATAAGTTCATGCAGTTTGATGGAACTAGAAAGAAAAAAGAAGAAACTAGAAAGTTTCTGAAGTTATTTCTTCTTTAAAAAGTTGTTCCAAAGAAAATTATTTTTGAACTGCAGTCTTTATATTTTGCATCTGCTATCTATATAAATATGTGTTCATTTGCTTTGATCCTAATAACATCATTTCCCTATTTATAATAATCTAATGTGATAAGTGTAGTGAATCATGAATTTTATTTCCCCAGGCTCTGGAGTCCTTTGTATGTAAACTGAAGCAGTTGCTGATATAAACAGAATAATCAAAGCTACTAATCTGAACATCAGGCCTGAATTAAGGCCATTAAGTAAAACAATGACATTAGAGAGCTGAACTATAATTTACTTTAAATTAAATTAAATTGAAAATGTTAGCATTATTTTGCTGTGAGAAATGAAATACTTCTACCTTCTAGATATGCACAAATGCGGGTGAATTTTCCTAATTGTTTTTTATTTTTATTGTTCTAGGAAAAAATGCAGTTCAACACAGGTTTCAAAAAGCAGACATTATAAGTGATTCCTGCTTATTGAATAACACTATTATAGAAAAATGTAAGAAATGGGGAATAAAAGCAAATTGCTTAAATCAAATATTCTTAGAGAAAAATATAATTGTTTTCATTTTCTACACAGTGCTACTAAATATGGCCCAAAGTTAACGAGATATGCTTAGAAATTTTCCAATTTTTATTTTTTTATAAAATGAGTTTATTAGAAAATGCTGAATTTACCTATGAAAGATAATTGAGAAAAACTAAAAGTAAGTTGATCATTCTTTCATACTTTGGTAAATGAAAATCTTCTCTTTCATTTTTAGACCATAAACCATAAAAGATTTAATTTATTGTTATTTATTAATATAAATCATTAGATAACTATGAAATATAGGAATGTATTCCCCTTTTCTCTAGCAGTTATTATTCTAACCAATAATCCCAAGCATTTTCCAACCACATTTCTCAGAATTTTTAAGAAAATTTTTGAAAATTTTAAGATCTCTCAGATATTTGTTCAGATTCTTTTATACTTTGGGGTATGGGTAACGATCTAATTTTGACATTAATGACTGGCTAATTGGAAAGGAAGGAAGGAAGGAAGGAAGGATAGAAGGAAGGAAGGAAGGAAGGAAGGGAAAGAAAGAAAGAAAGAAAGAAAGAAAGAAAGAAAGAAAGAAAGAAAGAAAGAAAGAAAGAAAGAAAGAAGGAGAAAGAAAGAAAGAAAGAAAGAAAGAAAGAAAGAAAGAAAGAAAGAAAGAAAGAAAGAAAGAAAGAAAGAAAGAAAGAAAGAAAAAAGAAAGAAAGAAAGAAAGAAAGAGAAAGAAAGATTATTCATATGTCGAATTCAAAACAGCTGTTTTGCTACTAATCCTTCCTAGGTTGTCCCAAGGGATAATGCCAGTGTAGACAACTTTTTCTACCATCACTTCTGTGCTTAGAAAAAACAGTGAAACCTCTTTATCAAGAGGATTGATCCTTCAGCTCAGAATTTGGCCATGGTGCAGACAAAATGTTTAGGTGAGTTGGGGACAAAAATCTGTGGAGAACATGTTGAGACAAAGGGACTGTTCAGCTGTGATCACAGCCTGCTTCAGCTTTTCCTGATGACATAGTTGTTTGTTTGAGGCATCCAGTGGTTTATAAAATTCATCTTGTGTCTCCTTGACACTTCACAGTCCTTTCCAAAAACATATGCAGACTCACTTACACACTGGAGAGAATTCAAAAATATCCTTATTCAAAAAAACCCACCTCTGTGATAATACATAGAGGCTTGCACATGGCTTGGTTAAATGACAAGTTAGATTGACAACAAAGGTACTGCTTTTTCCTCAGTTGCTACCCCTACTGCAGTTTACATTGTGCATCTGTTTCCAGTGTTGCAAATAAAGCCAACATCACCAGATTAAAAGGTACTGGTAATGCCTAACTGGAAACACTGCACAAATATGCCTGGAAGTGCTGGGTTAACAGTTGGACTTTATGATCTTGGAGACCTTTTCCAACCTAAAATGATTATATATTTCTATGATTCTGTAACATAAATGTGGTGATTATATTCTGCAGGCAGATAAAGGCAAAGTTGCAGAGTTGAGACAATAGCCCACTATTAATAAATGCTTTACTTAGTTGAATCTCAGTAAATGTATTTGCTCCTTTGTATGAGGAAGGCAATTATAATCAGTGAAGAAAGCACTGACTTCAATATTGAAAGTTCTGTGCATTATATGTAATTAGTAATAAATGTAATAGTTAAAAATATATAAGTAAAAAAGAAAAAAGAAGGAGTAAAATGGAATAAGTGATGAGAATAATTAATAGAAGTATCCTTTTCTAATAATTATTTACATATTGATTATTATGAGTTTCTCAGAAGAAATAGAATTTGTCTGACAAAATAGAAATTAGTCTTCTGATGAAAAAAAAACCAAACCAAAACAAAAACCCACCACATCTTATTTCCTTTTCTCAAAGAATATTTCATGTGTTTATTTATTCATTGCACTTTTTATTAGTCTTTCAGATGAGAGAAGCATGCAGGGCCATGGTGCTCTATGCATGCTGTTTCTACACACACCTTGCACATCAAGCAATCCAGAGGCACTGGAGTTGGTGTGCAGCACTTTGTAGTCCTGTAGATTCAACTCAGGCATGTAGGAAAGCTGCTGGTGACATTTAGGAGACAGAGTTTTCTGGGATCAGCAGCTGGAGGCCATGAGGGTTTGCTTCCCTAGGACATGCACCAGACACATGTGTGCAAGGAACTGAACTGAACACTTGATTCATACTGAGGAAAAAGAATGATCCTTGAGGTCCAGGAGTGTCCAGCTTGGAACTGATACTGCTTTGGGGAGGTGGTTCGACAGATCTTTGATGTTCCCTTCCAAACTGAATTATCATGGGCTCCTATGAAAAGAAGTTCAATTTTGCTTTTGCACTGGTTCCTGATTACAGAATATCTAGGGCAGAGATATTCCTGGGATTTGGGTATTAACGTAGAGTTTAAATCCCTAGAGGAGACTGTCCTTCAAGCCTGCCTGTCTTATTTTAGTACTCATGTTTATGCATAAGTGAAATTAGTGACTCTGAGATTATGCATGGATTCCACATCACTCTTGTCGCCTCTGCTGGAATACTGAAATGAATGGTTTGTGCTTTTCCACTGAGACCAGAATTATGTTACAGTCCTTCCAGTCTCTGTTGGCAAGTCCACCCGGGCACTGCAGAAAACACAAGCAAGACCTGCCACTGGTCAGCAGTAATGGTTTCCTCTCACTGCTGCAGAAAGTTATCTCAGATAAACAGCTTGCTAACTCTATTTCTTTTAAGTGCCTAGAGGAGGATTGCTGTTGTGCAGCTGAAAAACTTCCTAGAAGGAAACGACAATAAACTAAATTGAACTGTGCTCCTATCGTGAAAATACAGCCAATATGAGCAGTCAGATATGCTTAGTTAATTAATCACTTCTTGATGAATGGCATCCTTCTGTTCATTTCTTTTTAGCTGAGAAATAACTTGGTCAAGAGTGGATTGATGTTTTCAAAAACACACACCTGAATTTTCTAATGTCTGTAATTGACTTGCGGCTAAAGTGTAAACTCATTTCTGTAAAAAAAAAAAAAGTACCTCATATCACTGCAAATAATTGAGCCAATAAAACCAGCAAGAATGCTGCAACTGTGAAAAATTGAAACACAGGGTTGTACATTGTGCAAGAAGGCAGTAAAATGTCAGCAGAAACAAATAGTGCATAGTTAAGTATTTACAGAGTAGAGGTGTTTCACACTTCTGGTCATTTGTGATGTCAGCAGTTCTGCCAAGATGTGCACAGAGGGGCTGTGTAGGGATTGTCATGCAGAGATCTTGAGAGGCCAGGGAGATAAGCTGGGTCATTTTAATGCCATGCCCACTGTCTTCAGAGCTTCTTTCTCATCACTAGAGAATGGTGCGTTATGAAATAAGTAGTTGTCATCACCATTAAAAAACCCAATTTCAGAATGGTGCTATGGATATTGTGTTTAGTAGTTAATTAATTGTACAGGGGAATATCAAGGAAAAAAGAACCCTCTAAACTATTAGTTGTTATATTTGAGATTATAGATCTTTCTGAAATCTTTCTCATAACTCAAGAGAAAAGCCTAAAATAGCTATTTATTTAAATAAACTCAGCTTTCAAATATTTTAGAGATTAATGTTCCTTTTTACTGAGAATTTTTAAAGGAAATGTTATAAGAATTTTTATTTTCATAATGGTGCCGGAACTCTCTGTCCAGGATCATATGGCTTTACTACTGTGGGGTAGAAGTTCAAGATATGAGTGCAATATGATTCTTGAATAATTTTATTTGCTGTTCTAGGAAAATCCATACAGTGATTTAAGACAGATACATTTATGAATGACATTGCTGTTTGAACACTCTTTGAAATGTACAGAAAGTAACATGCCATTCTAGCAAACGATGGCAATTATTATTGACACCTTGGTATTTATCAGACAATTTTGAGCGTATTTTTTTTTATTCTACAAGTAAGCGTTCTCATAACTTTAGTGATAAAGATATATCTTTTATTCATTTGAAAGAAATAATTTTTAGTTTTTTAATTTTTAAATATGTTCTGGTGTGCTTCTGGGTTTTGCTATATCATAAAAATAAATGGAAATAGAAAACTATTTAATCACAGGTAGATAATAATATCTGTAACTAAGCCAAACTTCTTGGGATGCTTAATTTTTATTTTTTTTAAATAGGCATTTTGAGCTCAGTGAAAGAATTCATGAATATGGGTCAAAACTGGTGAGCAGTTTTTCCCACGACATACAGAAAAAAAAAAAACCACCTCAGTTTCTAAAGACATCTTGAAGTTCCATATCAAAGTATTTTTAGCCACTAACTAACAAACTAACTAACTAGTTTACTTCATTTAAAATCTTTACACAAAACTTTTAAGGGAAATCAGTTACACCAGATGTTGATTAGGGATGAAGAATGTGGAAAAAGGATTTTAGTCATGAAACTGAGGACAAAGCTGTCATCTTACTGCAATGAAAATTAAGCAGTGCTTGGTTTTTTTCTGGTTTTAGAATAACAATACTTAATACATTGAGCTCTTATCCGGAATGTTCAATTAGCAGGTCTCAATGCATCTACTGAGGATTTAATTGCAATTACATTAATTCCAGCAAAGGCCTCTTAAAGTAACCAAGAATTAAAAATCTAAAAACACAAAAGAAATCAAAGAAATCTCTAATGAGACATTAGGTCTACCTCCTGAGAGCAATTTCTGCCTGGGACAAATTTTGTGCAGAGGTTTTTTGCAAACTCTCAGAAGCAGGGGAAAAAAAATAATGCTTTTTCTTTTTAAAACCTACTTTGTCAGTGCCTTGAGGCAAAGGCATGCACATCAAAAAAAAAGATCTCTGACCAGACATTTGGTCTTTTAGGCACTAATCAGAAGTTACATATGTAAAAGTAACTGACTGCCCACATTGCACTGCTGAACATTCTCGTTTCTCAGTACTATTTTCTATACTCATTATTCATCTTATTTATCAATTATGCTTGATGCTTGTAAAAAGCTATCTGTTATCTTACCAGTAATACAGGTATTATGCGTGACTTTGTGATCTCTCAGCACACAATGTTGGCAAAGACAAGAGAGCAAAGTGGGTCCAAGAGTACAACACATACAAAATACAGCTAGAGAGTTATAGAAATTTGTAAATTATGTTCTACTGTGAGAAGAGTTTAGTTAAGCAAATCTTATTTCTGTGTGTAAATGTTGTTTGTAGAGATCTTTCATCCAGCTGCCATATGAGCAACAATTAAATCATGTCCTCTGCTGTTGTATTCTGGACTTCGGAATTGTGTGAAGACTAAGGCAAAAAAGGAATAGGAAAAATTCAGGTTATGGCTAACATTTTTAAGCCACTCAAAGGCTAATTTACCTTTGTTCTTAAAGCTTTTTCAGTGCCATATCTTTAAGTAATATCCACACTGCAGTATTTAGCTATTCAGAATAACTCTGTCATGCAATTACACTTCAGTTAGCTAATATGTTCTTTTGTTTCACTACAAATAATAAAAAAAATATTGCAAAACAATAGGTAGAGAGTTTTTCACAATATTCTTGGGATATTAGTAGCAGCAGTATTTTTTGTGCCTATTAGAAGCTTCAGCCCCCTTCAAAAATCCAACTTGATGATGCATTTGTTGCTTCACTGTAGTAAAATCTTGATGGGTTTAAGATGATATCCTGATTTTAGAGAACTCTGAAGGGAGGTTTATTCTGTCACACAGTTTTCACACTTGTGTCTGAAGCCCGCTTGCTAATTTCCACATGCGTTTAAAGTGTGGCAGAAGTCTCACAATCAAATTCACAAATTTGGGGGGAAATTTAGTGGTAGACCATAAGGGATAACCCCAAATTTATTATATTGGTGCAATATTGAAGAGAATTCAGATTGGCAGTGTCTGGCTGTGCAGCTTTGCCATCTCTGCAGCACACTAGTGGACAAAGAGAAGGAGGTAAGGCTTGCTGTGCTGAAGGAGAAAAAGACAAATATTCTGTAGTTTCTACTGCATGTAAATGACATGTTACTCTTCTGTGCTGTTTTTCCAGAGGTATCACAGAGGTGCCCCTGGCTCTAATATTCATATGAAGCCTATCCACTGGAGTGTTAACTGTATGATGGGCATAGAGAACTGCCATGGAAGAGTGAAGTGGCAGAAGTTTATTAATTCAGGTGTGGGCAATTCAGGGAGATCAATAGGTTCCTGACCACGTAATTGATTGTGGGAGCACCAAAACACTCTGCTCAAATACTATTTTTGTTACCATCTGCCAATTTTAACAGCTTTTCTGGGTAGTTAACTGAAAGCCTCTTTAAAAATAATGTATGGGTTACATTCTGTAGGTCTTCCACAGGTGATGACCATTTGAAATCAAGGGTAAGGCCTGAAATAAATTTCCTTCAAGAAAAAAAAGACTACTGAAGAAATGAGCAAGAAAAGAAAAGGTTTTTTTTCACAATGACATTCTATATGCAGTAAAAACTGTGGTGTGGTTAGGGACGAAACAATCTTCATACACAAATATATTCACAATTGTTCTGATAGCTAGCTCGTATAATTTAACAGAAGTAAGAACCCAGTGAAAAAAATGCCTATGCCTCTGTCATTTACTGGAGATCTACCTATTGTGCTATTCATAAAGCAGGCTTTATTGGTAAAAGAGGTAGTTACATATTAGGGAGCTCATAGCCTGAAGACCTGGTGTAGAACTGTAATTAAAGTGAATACTAAATGAAGTTCATTCAGCTTACTTCATACACTGTGCCAATGATTGATTTTCACACTTGGGCTAATAGAACAGTTTTCATCAGTTCTGCTATTACATTACTGTTAGAGCATTCTTAGATTTTTTTTTTCTGATACTATGGATTTAATAGAATTTCTGAGTCTCTTTTGTTGCTTGTAAATTTCAATTTAATTGGATCATGAGATCTCAATACTGAAAATTTAACCTTTTATTCTTTGGAAGTAGAACTGTTTTTTTGTATTCCCACCTCCTCAACTGACTGACCTCAAAAGGGTAATAAATGCTTTCATGATGACAGATATTTCAAAAATTAAAAACGGCTTAAACACAGTCATATAATTCACTTATGCTTTACGAAGATTTAAAAACCATATGTCTCTGTATTTTTAAGTGAATTTGAAAGTCTGCATGTTTGTGTCACAGTTTATAATGAGAAGATATTTTGTCATGTTATTCAAGTGAACCCCAGACATTGAACAAATAGTATTTGTTTTTAACAGTTCTCTTGAAAATGTGCTTTATTATTATTTTTTTTAATTAATCGCACAGATTAAACTGCTCTGTAACAGAAATATATCAGTCCAAAGAAAAATAAATTATTTCAGACTGATTGAAAAATTAGCAATGGTACATGAGATGTTGTTGCCTCTGAAAAATCAACAGAGCTCACTGATCAATCATGTTGTATTGTCAGGTACATATGGATGGAGAAATATATTTGCATATTTGCATATTTGTTTACTGGAAAAAATAGCAGGAAAAATCCTGTTGTTACATTGCTGTCTTATAGACTGTATTCTTGTAAAGTGTCAGTCAGAGCCGATATCTTTTAATGCAAAGCATTAAAAGCAGTAGTTCTCAAAGAATTGCATAGTAAGTAATTCACTGAAATAACACTGAAATAGTATTTTGATTTTTTTTTCAAAGTATATGCATCATGAAACAAAGACAGATTTAGAAGTGCTACCTGCAATGTCATCACAATCCAAAGCATAGTTGGAACATCCTGCATGGTGAAAAAAACAGAGTGTCTCCTTTGGAGTCACTTGATCTCTGTGGTTTATAAACCATGAAAGCTGAGAAAGTGCTGAATGAGAGGGGAATGTGAGCAGCCATTGAAGATAAATTCTTCAAAGGGAATACAGATTATGGACTGGCTTGTCTAAAAAGTACAAATAATCACTGACAAAAAGATTCTCATGTATTAAAGCAAAACACTTTTGCGCTTCACTCCAATGACCCTGGCACAAATAAGAAGGTAAAAACAAACCTGAAAAATATCATGGCTCACATGGTAATTTTTACATCACCTGGGAGTAGGTTCTGTTTTCTTTTCAGAGAGGTGGAGAGAAATGAGTCTCAGTATGATTTTAAGATGAAGCCATGTAAATACACTGGGCATAGTTTGTACCATGTAAGTTATGTGCCTGGTGCAATAAACTAATAATCAGCTGTACATTTGTTAGAGGAAATAGCATGACCTCTTCAAAAAGTATTTGGGTCTGCTCCCCAGCTGCTGAATCTCACAATATCATCTTCACGTGTGTTTTTGCAGATTGTATTAGAAGGTGTTTAAAATAAAAAAAGAGGTTATTGTTTTGAAAAATAAGGCAAAGGAATTTAATCTTTTAATGTAAAAATTTGCATCTATATGATGCAATTCCAGAAGGTGTAATGCGAATGGAAATACTGAAAGCAAAAAAGCCAGTATATTTTTTTAGTGATTGTGTGTCAAAACTGGACATTATTTGAGTTCCTTTTCCAAGAAATAGCTGTAAAATTGCACAAGAGAGCACAGCAGTTCAACATGATTGGTAAAAGGGAGAACCCTCATCAGCCTGGTTTTATTTTCTCTGAGTTCCCCCATAGCCATCTCTCAATTTCCATAGCTGCCTGCATCAGGAAGAGCTCTTTGTCCTCTAGCCAAGGGGTACAGGGAGCCTTTGTGTGCCCACTGAGTTTGATCAAGAGGACTTGTGTTGCTGCTGAAGTGGCATCTGTGCCCTGGGACCTGTGCACTTAGGTGCAATGGCTGTCTCATGGATGTTTCTTGAAGTCACTGGAATAAAGTGAAGTGAATAAAGTGGAATTGCAGCTCAGCAAATGCTGTTTTCTCATTGGAATGGTCAGTGCTGCCTTGCCTGTCTTGGGATGTGTCCTGAGAAGGGCAGTGGCTCAAGGTCTGGTGGTAAAACATCAAAGTGCAGTGGATAGAGCAATGGAGCCGCATGTACAATCCCAGTCATCTGTCCTCCAGGACTGGAGAAAGGGAGATCCCATTGACTTCACTGACAAAAGGGAGTCTCAGTGGAAGTTAAAGATTAAAACAACAACACCAACAACTACAAGAACAACAACAAAACAAAACAAACAAAACCGCCAAAAATACAAACAAACAAAATACCCCACACCAAACAAAGAAAACATCAACATAAAGCAAGAAGGAGATTGCTCTTTGTGGATTACCTTACAAATTGTAAAACAGTTTGCCATGGGCCATTATGGATACCAAGACTGTGCAAGAGTGCAAGGGGCAATTTCATTAAAAAGCTGATGAAATGTATTCAATCAAAAGTTTCTAAATGCAGAGGTCTCATTCCAGAATTGGGAAACCTGTGTGCTGCAGAGACACAAGGACTGACTGAGTGTTACGAGTGTCTCCCTGTGTGCTTACCTGAGCCATATAGTTTGATTTTTGACACTGTTGGAAACAGCTTGTAGGGCTAAATAGAGTGGCTTATGTTGCTATGCTCAACTGTGTCAAGGTTTCCTCCAGTGTCTTTTGGTTCTTCAGGTGGAAGTGACCTTTGTTACCTGTGTTTGGGTTTTTTGAATATAAGAGCGAACTTCTTATCTACATGATCCAGAGGAAGATACTACAGCAATTATTTAGAAAGAAGGGCAAACCTGAGGGCTGTACTGAAAAGGCTGCAGAATTTTGAAACTGTATTTCTCAGTTTTCTCTGATAACAGAGGGGTGTTTAAATTAGTTAAAAAAGATGTCCCTGTGGGGGCTTAAATGAGAAGCAAATGCTGGGAAAGCAACAATTGGTCAGTAGCAGATCTATTATTTCCTTGGGCAACAAAGTGAAAATCTGCTTTCCAGAAGATATAAAATGAGTTTTAAGAAGAAGAAAGGTAAAGGGACATGAATTTTACAGAACATGGAATAACTAGCAATCTTATTCTTGGGACTGAATTTCAGGAAAAGATCTGTCTATATGTCTTTTGCTTTAAATCACATATCTCAGTTATAATGTGGAAAGTAGAGGACATTCTTTAACTCACAATATTTGTTAACAAACTTTTAAATACATTCATTGTGGTAGCAGTTGTAAATTCAAGTAACACTTAAAGTTTTCTGTAATGTTCAGTACTGATTAAAATATAACAGTGAAAGAAGTTTACAGCAAAGGCTAGCTTGTAGTCACAGACCTTTGAAAGTATTTTTTCAAGCCATCCCAAAAGATGAAAAAAAAATAAGACAAAGTACCTTATATTCATGAATTCTGAAATACCCTGAATAATCATCTGTCATAACACTATGGGAATAATATTTATGTACAGCACACAAGAGAAAATCAAATGTATTATTGAGGACATAATTGCCTTGTATCTTTTTCAGTCGAGGACATGTGCAGCTAACTTCAGGAAGTTTGGCAAAAAATCTTGTTCAAAGTTTTCCTCAGTAGTTAGGCATCTAGATATGTTTTTATAGTTGCCAATGCAAGACCAAAAAATAGTCATAAGCCTTCTAAGGCTCTTAAGTATTAGAGTACTTAATCATATGTACTCTAAAGTACTCTTGAGAGTTACAGAAGGCATACTGTATGTGTAAAGTAATCCATAAAGTCATGGTAGAAGCATTTGCAACAAATTGTGTTAACAATTGACATTCCATGTGTCCACAGCTAATATATCAGGGCTTGTTTTGGAAGGCCTAGACTAATGTCAAAGTCATGGGAGCTGTGAAACAAAAAATTGGAAAAAAAAAGAGAAAAAGAAACTTTCATATTAGAACTCTAAAAACGTATTTCATGCAATGAAGGTTTCTGAGAAAGTTGATTCACTAGAAACTAGAACATGATTGCAACAGACAACAAGATGGATAGCTACAATTAGCCATGGACTGAGGAGACAGTAAATGAAGGTATATCTGTAGTTTCCAGAGCACAACAGTAAACACATTGGGAGAGTACCTCCTCTAAAAAACATGAACTAAGAAGGGCTGGAACTAACTTTAATTTGCTACCTCATAAGATGAGCTGCTGCTTTGCTTTTAATATTAAGAGGATGTAGCTATAGCTTGCTTTAGTTAATGCAGATGTTCAGATAAGTTAACATAGTGAAGACTTATCAAAATAATAAATTAATGTGCTTCTGAGGTAGCCATTTATTTGTGTATTTAAAAGGGAAACATGCATGTATAAAGAACAAGAGATTGTCATGTAATTTCAATATAATTATACATATGTGTTTGCAAGAAACCATTAAAAAAAAAAAGGGGAGAAAAACAGGTTTCTGAGAATACAAATTTGAGTATGAGCCAGTAAGGCTCTTTGGAAGCAACTGTGCCAATCTAGGAGAAGCTGTATTTTTTAGTTTTTAATTTTTTTTTCCTGTAAAAGTCAAAAATGTACATTTGAAATTTAGAATATAGAGAAAAAGAAAGATGCTCTCAGGCAATGGGTCAGAGAACCAAATCTGGCTGTAAAGTATTTGCTATGCTGTCAAGTTTAACTAGTCACTGAAGCAATTTATCTAAGGTTGTTTTCATGTTTCCATTTTACTTTATTTTGAGTAATACAATTTAAAATCCATCCAGATAGTTTTTCTCTGACATCAGAGGAGGAAAGGCTAGGCAAACATTTCATATCCTAGAGTCTGGTATCATAAATTGCAAGCTCTAGTAAGGTCCAATAAAACCCTTCATATTCAGACCCTAGTTCTGCATCTTCTTTCCAGAACTGCCATGTTGATGAGTTTGTAAAGTGCCTGCCTGAAAAATGCATAGAAGTTAGTATATATGAGATGTCCATTTGTTTTCATAGCATGTTAAATCCTCTCTTGGTGTGTCCCCAAACCGTGATGTTCAAATTCTGTTTTATGAGGACTCAGAAGGAGGAAGGTGTCTGCTGGGATGCAAGAGATCTCACAGTGCCAATGCTTTAACGTGGAGGTATTGTCTTCTCCCTTCTACCTTTGCTTTGGAGTTCTCATTTTTCTTAAATCCTGGCAGATTGGATATTTTAGGTCAAAATGCATTTAGTATTTCAAGGTAGTTAGGGAGGTTTCTTTCCTTGTACAATAAGTGTTTATTCAAATGCTTGTTCAAAAATGTTGTTTTGTGGAAACTATTACCCACAGAACTCCCAAAAGCCATTTTTTAATTTTTAAAAATCCACTGGGAAACCTGACTTCATTCTCTAAGACTATTTAGTATACTATATTTTTATCTGTATTTTCAGAGTGTTTAATAGCATGAACTGAGCATCACGATCCAATTTTATTTGGTGCTGTAAAAACACAGATGGAAAAAGCAGGTCCCCAAAATATGCAAAAGACAACTACCAGATGGACAAATTTCAGTTGTGGAACACAAGGAGTGAATTAGCCAATGCAAGTACATATTGCTGTCAGAGGTTTCAGTGCAGTCTTGGGTTAGACAGTGACTTCAAATGAAAGATTGTTTCTAGTCTGAAAGTGCAGTTGGTGGGGTGATTCGGAGGCTTAGCCCGGTGAATCTGGGTGCAGTTTCACTGCTCAAAGATTGTGCGTCTGTGCAGTTTTAAAATTTCTTCTTTTTAAGTTTCTGTGGACTTTCTAAATGTTTAAATGGCTTACTTGCTCAAGTTTTGTATTCAGATTACAACGTGTCAAGAATTAGTAGCAAAAAGAAGAAAGGTGCAGGTAGCCCAAGTATTCTGAAGGCAAAATGAAGTAGAAAATTAAAGATATTTATCTCCATTATTCTGTTTTAAACATATTATTAACAAATCTGAAAGTACAAAGAAATTGATAAGTTATTATTCAGACTGTGAGAGCAATATATATTTTAATGGGAAGAAGAAAGTAGCCTACTGCTTGCATGTTGGATTCTCTTTGCTTTTTTTTTTTTTTTGGAATAAATTAGATTGCAACTGTTCTGTGCACATTCCTGCCTATTCCAAGCAGTTGCTAGATGCTGTGATGTGTTTTAATAGCAGACGGTACAAGTCGATGCCAGGAGAGAGGTCAGTAATAAACCAAAGTAGGTTTCCAGTGACAGGGAAACATGAATTGCCTCACAAGCTCAAACTATTAATGGCATTAAGCCATGAATTTTTCAAATATCTGTAAATGATAGGTAAATTTTAAAGGGAAAAAAGCAGAGATACTGTAAAAATTGTATTTCTGAGTATGTGATGTGTGGGATGACATTCTTATATTCAGTGCTGCTTCCCTTGCAAGCTTCACTCAGTGAAGGGCTTTTTATAATTTGGTTGGCAGCTTTTTCCCTGCCTCAGAAGGAAAGCTGGAGACTGTTTCTCTGCTATTGGAATCTCTAAGTCATGCTTGCTGAGTAGGTTTACAAACACTTCAGCAGCCAGCACACCAGACTGTCTCCATGTGCTGATTCCTCTGCTGTTCTGGTGGGACCCCAGGGCCCTGGCAATGCCTCTGGCCCTGCAGGGACCTCAGAGGGAGTTGGGTATTACCAAGGAGTCTCCAGGACATGAAGCCGTGTCTTTCAAATCTGCTCTTTTTTGCTTGCTGATTCCTGGTGTTAACTCAGTGAGTATTTGGTTCCTCAGTAAAGGAAGGATGCTAGTCTTGTGGATTAGAAATGCTTTGAGCTCCCTTGGCTCAAAACACCCAAAACTCTTCTGTCTCTCTTGGCTGCATGCTGCTCAAAAGGCAGAAATGTAGACTATTGTAAATAACTGGAAAGTAGTGCCATGTTTTACCAGAGCATTAGTACTCATTTCTCTTCTTTCAGAGAATTAATAGTAGTTGTCTTTAAAATAAACCTGCTTGTTGTCAATTCAGCCATCTCAGCTGGCATCTTCTTATCAGTGATCAGTGTACATCAACTGCCAAGCTACAAACAAGCTTTTTTTGGTCAAAATAGCAATAAGAGTAACCCCTGAAAATTGTTTCAGCTCATGTTCTACTGATTCAATTACTGCATATTGTACTTTTAAATGTAATTTGTAAACCTCAGTTGTAATGTTCCATATTAATACTTTAAAAATACTCTAGACAAATTGTTTGTTGTCGAGGAACATTGGACTATCAGGTAATCCTGATGGATTAATGTGTTTGTTAAAAGCATAATGAAGCATATTTTACCTGAAAAGGTTTTAATTACGAAAGCATCAGAGGTTTGTATAACGCAAAACCATTAATCTGAAAATGAAATTATAACAAAACCATATGAACACACCTCAGCAACTAAAACCAAATTTGCTGTAATTATAGAAAATGACATAGTCTGTTTAATACATAAATTGCAAGATAATGAAATTAGGGGTCATCTATTTTAATAATAGTGATTGTTTTTTGGAAAACAGGACACAAGCAGACATAATGGAGTGGAAAAGGGGTTATGATAAAAGCTTATCAAAGAGTCTGCTGATACTTGTAAGCTGAAAAAGACAATTATGTCTTGAAGAATATTTCTAGAAAGACACTAAATCAGGATAATTGTAGAATATACTGCTGTGCTCATGATATGTTAGATTTAAGAAGTTTTGGTAATTCTACGATGAAGATGTTTTATAAAAGGTCTCGAAGCTCATATTCTGAAAATGGTTTTGCTTTATTCTACTTTTTTCAGTCATAAAATGTACAACAGAAGGGCAAAAATTTCTCTAATGGAAGGAGTGACAGTGACAAAAGTAGCTCTATAAGTAACTGACTTTCAAAGAGAAAGGCTAAGTGTGTTAATGATAACAGTTAAAAGTGTGTTTGTTCTGTAAATTCAGTATTGTTTACTTATTTAATGAAAATCATGTCTTTGAATATCCAATTAGATCGCAAAATAATTACTGTTATGTATAACCAAGAGAGTTCAAAAGACCTGAGATGATTTGTAGTTTTTTTTTTTTTTAATTATCAAGGTTTGACTATTCATGAAATTTGTTCTGTAGCTTCCATACATCTTGTAGAGGTTTTGGAAAAGTTTATGTATTTTTCTCTGAAGCATAGATCTTTGAAAAGTAATAAAATGTTTTGTCACTTTTGCCTAGATACAGTGACCTAGGTAAGACAAATGATGCAGCAGGTGACCTCATACAAGATTTTGGGACTTACTGTGATTCTGATGCAGAGCCAGATTCTGAGTCACCATTTCTTTTCTGCACTAGCCCAATGGTCAGTGCCCAAGCCCAGATGTTCTACAGCTTTATCTCTGCTGCTAACATAAGCAGGCTTGTATTTTATTTTGGAGGACAAGAGTAAAATATATTATCTATCCCAGTGGACTAGCTACTATCAGCATTGTCTAAACTTGGCAGCTTATTGAAAAGCTTGGCATAAAGCAAAGATTTTTGATAAGTTTTGACCACATCCATGATAAATTGTCACTGAAGCTGTGTCAGCAGCTGTAATTCAACTACATAGTAAAGAAATGTGCTACATATATGAAATTATTAGATTTGTAATACCGATTATCATATTCCTTTTGTAAGTTGCAAAGTGATAGCATTACTAGATACACAACAGGCAAACCTTTGAAAAGAAGGAAAAATATCTTGACAGGCCTGGGTTTCCTTTCATGTTACAGCAGATTGGTGGATCACCTTCTCAAAGCACATGTTGTTCATCAGAAAGAAAAAGAAATAATATAGTATCAGATTTCAATCTTTATACATAATTTTCCCTACTTTTAAAATGGGTGCGTGTATATATATACAACACACACACATACATGTAATGTATATTATATACATATTTCTTTCCCATACATACATATATTCTTAGATATACTTTCCTAAATCAAGAAGTAAAACCCATTAAGTGGAAGGTGACATGTTTTGAGATTACAGCTGATTGATCAGAAGAAATACAAGCCTGAAATAGAGAGATATTAAGAAGTATTGTAAACTATACAGTCTGGTTCTAAAGACATCAAAGCAGTTACGCAAACATAATTGTATTAAAATGCCTTCACACAAAAATGCTATCTCAGCATATTACTTTCTGAAGACCTCTTGCCTTGTAATATTGTTACAGAACTGCCAATGCAGTAAGTTCTTTGAAAAATCATCCTTCAATATTTTGTATGCCTCAGTGGTTCATATGCCAAATGAAATTACCATACATGCTGTAGCAGAGCAGCAAATATTTTATTCATTGAACTTTTTATGACAGTACTGAGCAGTATTTATTTTCAACTGCTAATTTTTTTGCTTTCCTTATTCCCTTCAAACCAATCATTCAAGCTTATTTAACTTAGATAAAATGGCTAATGGAAAGGAAAGGTAAAATATTTAGGCATAGCTATAAAATGCGTACATATTGTAATATGCTTTAAATGTATATGTAAACATATGTATAAAAGTACACACATATGCAATGTATGTGTGTAAGATGTCTCCTCTGAATATGTTGGTCAGCCACTCAAATATGCACACAGTAGTCTAATGGCATTTCTATTTCCTGGAACATCATAGCTGGTCTCCAGTGGCCAGTCCAGAAAGTCTTGGTGCTCACATTGTACCTCTGTCGTATCTGTGGCTGGCTCAGGTACTCCAGGGCCTCTCAAGCAGGACTATATGCCTGTATTTAGGTAGATAATCGAGCACTGGAGTTTGTAAACTGGAGCTGAATTGCCTCCGAGGTGGCATTATTTTGACACACATTGCATTACTCTTTACCAGGAGCAGATCTGTGATCGGGCTTTCTGCCTTGGTTGCAGATACATCTGGTTGGTATTGGGGTGCTCTGTGTTGTTTGTTTTGGTTTTATGCAGCACAGTTTTGCTCACAGTGATAGGCATGATGGAAGAACTTAGATAAGGAAAATGAATACAATTATATCATGCTTAGGAAAGGTAAGAAAATTGTCAGGCAGCTAAGTTACTGAAATATTGGATAGACAAAACTGCTTTGAGAAAGACTGAAATTTCTTGTACGTTTGTTCAAGCTGCCTGCTTTAGGCCTATAGCATTTATAATTGGTTTAGATGATTTCATCCTGATGAGCTTCAGTTTTATATATAAGCAGTAATATTGTTTCCATTTTTCTACAAACCACAGCGCTTGAGAGACAGAGATGTTCAGCCTCAATACCATAATTTGGGAGGAATTTTGATTCTTCCAGTCATTAACAGAATATCAAACAACCTCAAACAGTGCTGTCAATTGATCCAGAATATCCAGTTGCTGCCTCTTTTTTTTGTCTGTTCAGGGAAATCAGGTACCTTTATATAGTGATTCATTTCTCCTGAGTACCAAAAAGTGGGCCAGCTAAGGTCATACAGAAAAAGTTCAAACATATATTGGTAAGGAAGAGAGACAGATGTGATACCTAAATTATTTGACTGAATGTGAATGTAAATTACTAGATTTTCTACAGATGTTTTTCCTTCCTTATAAGAAATTGTCTCAGTTTAGAGACAAGTTTGTGAGAAAACACTCTGGAATGGTGTTTCCTCTAAAAAAGGATTCTAACAATCCCTTTCTAGCAATAAGGAATGAGTACCAGTGGATGAAAGTGAAAAAACCCTGTTTATTGACCAATAGAATACCCACATGGCATGGGAAAAAGGTAAATAAATGCTAGTTATTGAACTGTCAGAACCTTCACACACACACACACACACACACACACACGCGCGCCAGAAAAAAAAAAAAAAAACCAAAACGAAATGCCAGGGATAAATGGCTGCTGAAGAGTCCCAAGGCTCCCCCTGCACCCACTTTAAAGATACAACAAGCATTTTTGGACATAAAGCAGACCATCATGGAATAGACTATCATTAAATCACCCCAAGACAGAAATGTCATAAATATTATAAAAAATCTTAAGTGCAGAGAGCTGCTTTAGAGCTTCATCATGGCATGTTTGTCCCTGATGCCTTCAGGACAAAGTGTTAATCAAATGTATTAATGTTTATTGCTGCTTTAGTTTTTTTTTCTTCTCTCATTTGGGTAAGGAGATGTCTGCTGCACACTTATTTAGTCTAGTTCCTCTAGGCTAGTAACACATTAGAGTTGCTACAGAAGGGTAATAAAACATATGGGTTGACTCTGCAGAGTATTAAACAAATTGATTTTTTTTTCTTTCAAATCAACCAGGGGATATTTATTTTATTATCTTCCCTTAAAAGTTATGAAAACAGATAGTCTCAGATCTACAAGATGGTCTGTCCTTTTTTTTTCTTAACTTACTTTATTTCAGTCTAGACTGTAATAAAAAAAGTTTATTTGGAAAAAAATTCTGTCTTGCTAGATGGTAGCTCTATGTGCCTCATCTTAAAATTAAAAATTTATTTTCTCTATAGATTAAAAATTTATTTTCTATTCCAGTGCATTTCTAATGTTAACTTTTCCATTAGAAATAGGATTTTAGGTTAATGTTAAAGAAGACAATACCTTATGAATAATTTTAAAGCTGTTGGGTCATCTTAATCTTGTCCTTAGCAATGAAGAGCTTAGCACAGTTTGTAAAACTTGACTAAGAAGCAGATGGACTCTTCATAATGCACTGTGCATCATTCTGTGTCATCATGGCTTGAGTTGAATGCAATTGTAAACTACATCTTAGACTGCAAACCATAGTTATTTTTTTAAAATTTTTGTTCTTCCTTTCAATTCTGTTTTCAGCCATCTGGGGTTGTGTATAAATTCACATCCATTCTGAGTTAAATCTGACAGAAAACATTGACTCTCTTATGAGGAGAGTTTTGTGTACTAGGAGCTGTTCCTCAATTTGCCCCACGTACACCAGTTTCCTCTGCTAATTCATTAGGGGTTTGCACATGCAAATGTCACCCTCCTGTAACATCTACAAAAACCTGTGCACAGGTCAACCAGCGATGCATGCTTAGCCTTCCCTGTCAATCACACATGGATAACTGGAACCTCCAAGTGCTTCATGGACACCAGTATTGGTTCATATCCTTTTTACGATGATGTAAGTTTGCCTCCACAAGAGTAATTGAAAACATGTCCCAGGAACAGCAGCTAAAAAGAGCTGCATTTAAAAATAGCAACTTTTTAGAGTTTCCCCTCAAACCAAAATATTCTCGTGTTTTTAATCTTCTCCAAATGCCCTTCCTACTTTCCCCCTNAAAAAAAAAAAAAAAAAAAAAAAAAAAAAAAAAAAAAAAAAAAAAAAAAAAAAAAAAAAAAAAAAAAAAAAAAAAAAAAAAAAGAGGGAGGAATCAGAAAAAGTATGTGTTCAAGGTCTTCAAATGTAAAGCATTTGTAAATCTACACACAAAAAACTTCATAGCAAATGTAAAGGGTCTAAAACACAGAACTGTGTAATAATTAACATAACTGTAGTAGATACTGGAGGGAGTTGGGAATTTATGGTCCATTTGAGGTCATTTTAGAACACACCTTAATTACAGAGAAGAGTCTAAAGACTAAAGAGCACAGTTCTTTGAGCACTGCAAAATTGCACAGTATACACCAAAATGTGATACTCATCCTCATTCAGATAGTTGTCTTTGTTTATATTGTTCTATTCATGGACATAGTTTTTAAAAAAAGAAGAAAGAGATTCTGTTGACAAACACAATTATTTCTGATTATTTTAGTGAGCAAAATGTAAATAACAGGTGCAGCAATCCTTCTAAACTTAAGTCTACTCATATATGCAAAGACGTCATATAATGATGTAAAACTCTTTTACATAATGATTAAAAAGTTTTATTTTATAGAGATTTTAGATCTTTACACTAAGATATTACCATTAGAGGAATGTAATGTGTGGAAAAAATGTCACAGAATGCTTCTGTATATTATTAATAGTGAAATAAAATTATTCAGAGTATCAGGACAAGGCTGAAAGATAGGAAAACTATGTGCAGTGTAGAAGGCAAGAAAAGTGAATTTTCATAAATTCATTTTTATTTTTTCCCCTGATATTTTTTCATTGAAGAACAGTTCTAAGATGCCTGAAATGTTGTCAAATGTAACTCACAAGGTCTGAAAGGTTCACCACATGCTGTATTTTTACATTATTTCTTGAAGCTTCAGAAAACACTATGGATGCTTGTAGACAGCCATCATTTAGCTCTCCTGGGAGAGTAGCAAGAGTAGATCACGTGTAGTCGTAATGATGCTTTGTTGCCAAAGGAAAGCATATAGACAGATTTCCCACTCGCCTGGATCTCAGCAGTATAAATACTTTTCATGATCTGTGTCAGGCCTTTCACACTATCCTGATTGTTCCAGATGAACTGAGAAGATATTTGGATTTCATGCTTTAACTGGGAGAGGCATTTTAAACATTTTTTGCTAGCATCTTACTGAGGTTATCTGTCTACTCACCTGGGAAAGTTCTCAAACCTGTCACTTATGAGACTCTGCTTGGAAGGTGTGATTAGATAGCCCCTAGACATGAAAGATGTAAACAGTGTCATAACTGATTACTGTCTCTTGAGACATCCTCATTTTGCCAGAAGAGTAGAATGTTGCAGCTGGACAAGTGCAGCCTCATTCTTGATTTCAACTTAACTTGCAAATACAGGAAATAGGTAAACATGCTGTGTCCGGAGGGCACATAAATATGACCTAGTGATAATAAGCAGAAAGTCTCACTCACTATACCTCAGAAACAGTTTTTCTTTATAAAAATTCAAGGTGAGATAACAAGTGGTAAAATGCCTGTAGCGTGCTTAAGGATGGTACACTGTTTCCTGTTTTTCCATTTGCTGGGTGTCTATTAGGACAAAAATAAATTTACAGATTTGCTGTGTCTTCAGCCAAAATTAGAGATTATATGGCCTGTTAAATCTGATAGCTATTAATAGTTTTAATATTTTTCTTTTTTCCCTTCACTTCTCAAAATTTTCATTTAAGTGGCACACCGTTAGTTTTCTAAAATAAATGTAATTGCTAAGGATAAAGGATAAACTCCTGTCCAACAGTTATCTGTGACTGCAGTGTACCTAGGATATACATTCAGTTGTTGAGTATTCCTTTAAGGACAAAATTACAGATTCTGAAGCAATTCATAGAGCACCACTAGTATTAAAAAAAAAAATGTTATTTATTGTTAGCAACAAAACTCAATGTAGAGTTATACAATGCACCAAATGCACTAACGAGAAAAATCGTCCAAACTTTAGATTTTCTCAGCCTTATCACTCTAGGTGATTTGAAGTATGGAGCTCTTTTTATATTAGAGTAAATTTTGGTTTAGTTTTAGCCTTTTATCTGAATGTATTCAGCACACTTTCAAGATTTCAGAATTCACAGTCAGGCTAAAGATCATGGTAAGTGCAGCTGTTTTATTCAGAACCTGAAAGGAAGGTTTTTTTCATAGAATCACAGAACAGATTGGAAGGGACCTTGAAGATCATCCAGTTCCAGCCTCCCCACTGTGGAAAGTGACATCTTCCACTAGACAAGGTTGCTCAAGACCCCATCCAAACTGGGGCTGACCAACTTCTAAGAGACTAGGCATCCACAGCTTCTCTGGGAAAACTGCTTCAGTGCCTCACCGCCCTTACAGTAAAGAATTCTTGCCTAATATCTAATCTAAACCTACTCTCTTTCAGCTTAAAGCCATTCTCCCTTGTGTAAAAAGACCCTCTCCACCTTTCCTGTAGGGGCCCTTTAGGAGGTGGAAGGCCACTAAAAGGTCTCTGGGGAGGCTTGTCTTCTCCTGGATGATCAGCCCCAACTCTCCCAGCCTGTCTTATAGGACAGTGTGCTTGTTTGAAAGCAAAACCAGTAAGACTCCAAGTCAGAAATATAATTTAATAGAAAACAGTGAAGTACATGCAATAATACAAAAGAAAAACCTTTGACAGAGTCAGAATACAACCTGACACCCTGCTCGTTAGGGTGGTGGTAGTAGTCCAGATGAAGTGATCTTGCTGAAGTGGTGATCCTGTAGAAAAGGTCTAGTGGCCCTTGTTTTCTGGAAACCAGTGGATAAGCACTGCTGTTCTGTTTGAAATCCCAGATTATATCCAGGTGGGAATGCTTGGCTCCTCCCCCTGGGCAGAGCATCTCACAATGGGATGATGTCATTTTATCAGTCATGCTGTGGGTCCTTGATTGCCCATTAAACAGAAATAGCTCCCTGAGGGAGTTATCTATGACTCATGGGGCAAGGCATTGATGGCCCATTAACAGGAGATAGTCCAGGGAAGGAGACAAGAAAAACACTGCCCCTCCTGTTTTCAACAGTTCATGGAGATTGAATACGTATTTTTGGGCACATATTTACATTGTAACCTAGGACAGACAGGTACTCCAGCTCTTTGATCATCTTCATGGCCTTCTGTGGACTCATTCCAAGAAATCCATGTCTTTCTTCAGTTAGGTGAATTTTAATGCTACCTAGATAAAATGGGAATGCAAGAAAATTTATAGTTTTCTAATAATATTCCTAGCAAATCTGATGTATCAAATATGCTGACTAGGACAGATTGTGAAAACCAGCATGAAAGATTACCAGATAGTTCTAGAGAAAATGTCTTTTGACAAAATATGAGTAAGAATTAACTCACCCTTTAACATAATTATTTTAATTCTGTAGGAAATAAAAGCGAGTTCTGGAATTTATTTTGTGTTTTCATGATTCATTAAAAAACCTTAACTTGGTTTCCTGCAGAAATATACCTGAAAAGATGAAAAGCAAAATTACAGTGCTGTTCAGATTTTTATAATTTTGGCTTCCTAATATGAGGGAAGGGTGTGAGTATGTGAATCAGCACATACAGGTAGCCAAGGCAACCACAAAGCCAGAGCTAAAATGTGAGGAGTAGATTTATTTCATTACCTTGCTAACAACGCTGGGCAGCAGAGACACATGGGGACACAGGCTCCGTTAGGCTCAGCTCATCCTAGCAGCAAGCAGTGGGGAGAGGGAGGCCTTGCTGCCTGCCCCAAGATAACAAATGGCTTCCACTTTTCTGGGAGAATGTGTTATCTCTCAACAAGAATTCTGCTTCTCAAAACAGGCAGAGGATAAACCATACTAAGCATAAAGAATTGAGTTTTCCCATGCTGATGTTTTTATTTATAGCAATTTTTAGCATTCCCAGCTGCAAGGTTAGTTTGAGTGAAACTATTCCCTTCTCTTCACCAAATCTCCCAGTTTTCACCCTTTCCTCCCAGCACTGAGGTTGAACACCACAAAGCTTTTGGATTTTCTCATTTTATGTTTAGAACTGTAGTTGGATTTAACACTTTTGAATTTTGGAGATTAATAAGGGACACAGTCTTGAGGCAGTCTTTTCAGATCTACCCACCAGCTTTAGGAGTGTTCCCACTGCTACTATTCTGAGCTGCTTTGGGCAAAGATTGGTTATTGGAGTGCTGGTTCGTGGTCTGTGAAACTTGAAGCAACCAGAGCAGCATCAAACTCACCATTACCTTTTTCCTTAGGGCTTAAGCTTCATATCTAGAAGTGGAAGTGGTGTTGTCACTCTGCAAATCTCAGTTATAATATCACAAGGCCATTTAGTGGTGGAGACTCTATTTCCTAATATCTGGATCCTCCTATGGAAGTTTAAAGCTTTATGCTGGTTTTCACTTACCCTCAGAAATAAAAGGCCAAACTGTTTTTTTGAGTTAAGGATGGGTAGAAAGAGATCTAAGAAATCTACACATTTGTACTGTGCATTTAAGTGTTCTTGTGACAGTTACAGATATCAAAAGGTTCTGAGAGTTACAATTTTACTGTGTGTGTGGGGAAATCACTGTAAACCCCTTACAGTTGTGTATAGATGAATAGATGTCAAAAAAGACAGCATTATATACAAGAGGAAAATTATCCAGGACACCATCGGCAGACAAAAATGAGCAAGACAAGGCTATTTACACTCTGAAATCAAGCAGAAGTTTTTTATTCAGTAGCTTCCAACCCATCTCTTGAACTGAATTACTCAACAATATTACGGGTTGCCATTTATTTTGGCTTCCTTTCTTTCTTTATTCTCTTCTGAGAACAGGAAAGAACTATGGAACAGTTATTTTCATGACACTGAACAGCTGATTTTTGTTCCTTTTTCTACTATAGTGACCATTATAGTGATATATAAATAAAAATACTCTCCTCTAGAAAAGATAGAATTTAAGAAAACAGTAAAGCCCCTTTGTTCAAATGAATGATGAAAATGTCCTTTTTGTCTGGAGATTTTAATGGTAAATCTTTTTCTCGTCTTCTTTCTCTGTTCTTTGACATTTAGCTGTTAAATTCAATAGCTTTCATTAGTAAGAAGGTATTTTTTTCTGAAGAAGAATGTGACTCTTACTTTCCTTTTGCCTTAAGATTTGGCACTGGCATTATTTATACTTTTATCCAATAAAGAGAAGCTTTCTGGAAAGTGATTCATGTTCTGTCTGCTTAAAGAATGCAGTGGCATATACTCTCCTCAATGGGAAAAAACATAAGGATTTTTAGGCTTTTTTTATGTCATGTCTCTCCTCTTTATATCATTTTAATGGTTCCTTCAGTTTTTTATGATATGGAGGCTTTATTGACTAGTCAGCCTAAAACACAGTGCTAAATATTATATATGAGCTAAATAAGTTGATTGTTATTTTGCCAACTAGAAGTCTGAAGAATATGAAACTCCCCATTGTGATTGTCTAAGGAGAAAACTCTTTTACTCTCTGAACAATCTATAGCACTGCTACGTCTTCGTTTTGTTTGCATTTATGGCCAGAAGTGAACTGAAGAAATAGAAAAAAATAAGGGGAGAAAAAGTAATATTTTAGAAAAATTAATTATTGCTTTAATTGAAATAATAGTTCATTCCTTCAATTTCTGTTTTTTTTTTTTTTTTTTTTTTTTTTTTTTTTTTTTTTTTTTTTTTTTTAGATGGACCTTGCTCTTCCAAAATAAACAGTGGGTTGCAGAGGCAAAATCCATTCTTCCTTCATATATATGCTCATGGTAAAGCAAGAATTAATATTGGCTGTTTGCCTTCTGTTTTTCTTTTCCAAGAATACCCCTTAAACTTGCTAGTTCCTTGCAAATAGTAAGGAAATAACAGAAGCCTCCAGACATACCACATGCTAAGCTAATTCTAACGGTTGAGCTACCATATTTTTAGAGTCACAACTCTAAGGTAGTAGTAGTCCTTAGGACAGCAAAGCAAGGGAATTATTTTCCAGCCAAGGAGAGCAAAGTCATGCTAAAAGGCTAAAGGCTACTGCTCGAAATGAACTTATTTGCAGATGGAACTTAGGTGTTCCTTGTGTGCAGCAAGTTTTTTAAGGTCTCAGTGGAAGAGTTAACAGCCGCAGGGTTCCAGTGTTGGTGAAACTGAGCATTTAGTTTCTGTCTCCAGAATCAGATTACTAGTCAACTAGAACAATATTTTAAAAGTTGGACCATTAAGAGAAATGTTTCCTTTTTAGGGAATTAAATGCACAATATCAAGTTTTGTATACAACTGAGTTGATTAATCTTTTCTTCAAAGAAAACTGCAGGGATTATGTAATCGTGTGACTGCAGATGCCAGTGGCTCTAAGGAAAACATTCAATACTATAAACTCCTGATAAACCCACAGGAATGGCTGCCCTTCAGCAGAGACTGTGAGGCCTGAGTTACATCAACTGAAAACAGGAATTATCAATCAAAATAATTTTCTGAGCCAGAACACGCCTTATTCTGCTGAAGAAGGAAAATTCACACCCTTTGGATTTGAGAACAGGAATGGAGGAAAAGAGAAAAGGCCAAAGTTCACATGAATCTTAGAAGGTTCTTTAGGAAATCACAGAATATTTAAGGTTCAAAGTTGCCTCTGGAGATCAACTACACCAACTCCACTTCTCAAACCAAGGTCAGCTACAGCATATAGCTCTGAATTCTGTGGATCTCTGAAAATGGAAGCTCCACAGACTCAGTGGGCAACATGTGCCAGTTCTTTGTCACCATCACAATGACAAAGTCACTCCTAATGTTCAGAGAGAATCTCGTATGTTTCAGGTTTTGCCCATTGCCTCTGGTCCCATCATTGAGCACCACTGAGCAGAGCCTTGCTCTATCCTCTTTACACGCTCTCTTCAAGTATTTCCATACATTTATGAAATCCTCCTGAGCCTTCTCTTCTTCAATAGTGACACCTCTTCAGGCTAAAAAGTCGCACCTCTCACAGCCTTTACTTACATGAGAGGAGAGGTCCTCCAAAACCTTGGTCATTTTTGTGGTCATTTTTGGGCCTTACAGCTTTCAAACTACTAGGTCTTTTTCAAGTATGTATGTACAGATAATAGTCAAAGCCACTCTATAAACCTCACTGTAAGAGGAGTAAAGCAAATTACAAATGCTTGCTTTTTCAAGAATGAAGCTATATCTTCATTAAGTTTTAATGTACAGATAGACTTTGGGTGCTGTTAACCAGTCTTTTGTCATCTGAAAAGCCAAAAGAATTGCAGTGAGAGAATCATTTTGTGTCTGGGAAGAAGCAAAGCAAAAAATATTAAATCATAAAGAAGGCGAGGCCCAGACTTATCACCTTTGAAGCTCTTTCTAATTATTTCTTAATTTCATTTTCAAGAAGTACTGAGTTTTGGAATGAGCTGTGAAGGGTTCATGTATGGAGATGCGTAAGACTTGTATCAGGAGAAGTGTTCATAGCTTCTTGCATCTTTAAAGGGCCTTGTAAAGTCCTGGTTCTTGCTCAGTGTTTATTTAAAAGGGGATTAAGGTACTACTTTTTTTCTGAGGTGAGCACACAGGAGAAACACAACAAGGTTCTCAGAAGGTTAAAAACCAAACTTTACTGGCAAACTTTATAAGGTCAGGAAGTTGGCAAAATTTAAAGCAAACATTCAATCAAATCAAAACAAAGCATTGACTTAGCGAACTCTAACCCATTCAACCTTAAGAAGAAATAAGGAGCAGAAAAAGACAGAAATAGAGAAAGAGAGAAAAGCAAGATACAGCTACTTCCTCTTGGATCCTAGCATCACTAGAAAGTAAAGGATTTTTGGATGAACCTTAACCAGATTTTTTTTTTTTGTAAATCCTATGTATGCCTCAAGAATGAGCTAGAATGAATGTGTATTAAAAGCTTCCAAAAACTCAGCAGAAAGTGCTTTGCTCTTCAGAACACCTTGTTGCAGTGCACTGAATTGCTAATGTTTAAGACAGCCCACAATGCACTCACACATGCCCAGGAACTAATTTTCTTTGTCATTCATGGACAGACCATTTGGAGGTGTAAAGCCCCATCTCCTTAAGAGAGAAATTGACCAGGTGATGGATCATTTGTAGTAGCAACCGCTTTTGCAGCTAAAGCTATACAAAGTGTTCAGATTAAGCTTGTAGGTTACAGTTCAGTCAGTGCAGATGACTTCACAGCATCTGGGCAAACTGGTTGATTTCCTTCAATACTGGCGGTACACTGATGCGGCCTTCCAGAGCCCTGGCTAGCTCAATACACTCCGGCACCGCGCCAAGAGTGGGGAACAACCACAACGGTGTTTGTGTCATGAGGTGAAACTTTAGAGCTAATAGATCTACAGAGTAAGCATGCTGTCAAGGAGAGCATAAAGGAGGCGAGGGAAGGCTCTTCTGTCTGAGGTTCCAAAGAAAGCTTATTGCATCAAAGTACTCAGGAGCAAAAGAGCCCTAAGTGCCTCTGTGCAGGGGGTTAAATACTGTTCAAAACCGGTGGGAGGATACAAGCAACTAACCAATAGGGGATCTCAAGGGGAGGGATGAGGGAGGAGCTAAGGGATTACACAATAGGTCAGGCACCAACAGGGACAAGGAGGAGGAGAGAGAAGGTCACATGGGCCAATGGGATTTCGAAATTTAGGGGATTTCCAAAGAGGTGTCACACTCAGGGATTGGCCCGTGGGGGGATTGACATGGAAGGAGACAGAATAAAGGGCAGGGCTACAATGACAGGCAGGAAAGGGACCAGAACAAGGTGGGAGGGTACACTTGAAAGGCAGCTGTGGGGGGTGGATACCTATAGGGAAGAAACTATTGAGGGTAGAAACAAGGGGGAACATAGGAGCCAACCATAACAAAAATAAATACAGACTGAAACAGTATACATTTGGGGACAAGGTTTGTTTTCTTTGCAAATGTTGACACTGTTAAACTAATGATCTGAGCAAACTTAACATATTTATGTGTATGAGTAAATATGCACATGCACACACGTACAATAGATGTGCACACCAAACATGCTGTAGTGTTCATAAAGCTCTCTACCTTTCTTCAAGTGTTTTGTCGCAGAAATCTTGCTGAAGGAACTTTTGCTGGCACACATGAAAAAAAAAAATCAATGTGTCCTCAAACAGCTGTTTCTATGTAAAATGCATTAATGTAGTTAATTAGTATTGACCTTTTAGAATATTCATCATGCCATTGCTTTATTATCCTGAAAGTTCACTTTAAAGGAGGTATAGCTGGTCCTGCAGGGAGAGGCTGAAAGAAAACGCAGTTGGGTTTTAATTTTATGCTAAGGTAACCAGTTTCTGCTGGATAGCCTTAATTTGCGTCATCATTATACATACCATAGTTATCTTGTGCTGCTGTAAACTTTGTTAGATTGTATTATTCTTTAGATGGTTACTTTCGTAGAACACGGAAGTTGCTCTTACTGAAATTGCTTAATAGTCATACTTTAGCATATTTTCATGCAAAACCAAATGTTTTCATCCAAATAAGCAAAGCAATAAAGATTCTTCAAATACCATCACCTGTCCATTAAGGAATAATCATCAGGATTACTCTTAAGGGTCTATTTAATACCTTATGTGAATAATTTCTTATGGGTGCTCAGTAACTTTGTGTAAAGATGCGTGAGGTTATTGTTGTTGCTTACTTAAGTTTTCCCATTTTCTGTTAATATTTTTCTGGAGCTCTGCTGTGCAGGTTTAATCTGCTGTTTTAGAAAGAAACTCAAACATGATTATCTAATAGCAAGCCTATAAAAAAAAAAACCGGACTGATGCATGTCATAGCCATGGATGTTTTTTGTATTCCCCTATTTAGACTTTCCACATGAAAGTGAAAACTCTTTGACAAACTCTTTCTATATCCAAATTACAAACAAGAAGTGCAGACAAATGACTGAAAATCTCCATGGATTCTTATATACATATTCTTCTTTTTCAGAGTTTTCAGAGTGCTTACCACTGTATTGGAGACTTGCATCATACAAAATGCTAGTCTGGATTTCTGCAGTTTTCAAATTCGTACTGCTATATTTGGGTTATTCCAGTGCATCTTGCCTAACTAGCTGGTGGCACTACTAAATTTTCCAGTTTACAAGTTACTAACTACCAAAGATAGGTTTAAGGGACAGTCACTCCAAAACAGCCATTCAGCAGGGTTAATTCAAGAGTTTGATATTTATCTATGAGGTCATGTAGTGAAATAAACACATTTTTTTTGCCTTCATATTAATGTCAAGTATATTTGATAATCTCAAAAAATGCATCTGATTTTATAAATGTAAACAGAGTCAGTGAAACTTCTGCTCTGGCATTTTTACATAGGCAGGAAAAGGAATTATTCATAAATCAAAAGGCTTGTACTGGGTCACTGCAAGTGCAAGTCAGGGAGCGACAGTGTTCTGCTGCACCAGTGTTTCTATCTCTACGGCAGCAGCAGGACAAATTTCCTTTGGATGGGAGGGCTGTCTTAATCATCTCTCCAGTAAGTCAAAGAGGTAAATAAATGTGGGAATCAGGAAGAAGTGAGTGTGTATATAACGCCAAGAAAGCACACAGAGAAATAGTCTATAAACCCAGTATGTTTAAGTAGGAACAGATGCTCGTTAAGGACATACAGTGGGAATGGAGGACAGCAGGATTCCTGAGACTGTATTTGTTGGATTGGGTGTTCACTCATATATCTTAGGTGTAGATTACTTTAAACATTTGCAACTGTTTTCTGTTTTACATTTGCTTTAAAGTTTTTTTTTTTTTTTTTTTTTTTTTTTTTTTTTTTCTTTAAAATTTTTTTTTTTTTTTTTTTTTTTTTTTTTTTTGGTTTTTTTTTTTTTACTCTACCCTAACTGAGTTAAAGAAAATGTTGAGGTGTGTCAAAATGCTTCTCACTCATTTTGGGGAGAAGGAAGGCTTGAACACAAAACCTGGACTGCTGGAGACACTTTTTACAATAACCTGCCTTTGCAACAAGTTATGTTCAGGCTTCACACATAGGTGTAACTTGTCCCAGTCTGAAAATTATCATCTCAGAAGCCAGGAAAGGGACTTTCTCACTCAGAGATAAGTGACTTTTGGGGAAGTTCTTTTAATGTGAAAATAATAAAAAGTTCACAGAAATGTCCCAAACCACAGAGGTCCTTAGAGTTGTTCATACTTGAAGATAGAAATACAGCCCTTTACTAAGTGTATTTTCAAAACTTACCACAGAGGTGCCAGACTTTGCTCCAAGTGTGCTGCTGTGTGCTGCTGTACAAAACCATTTTGACTGAACCACATGAGAGGAGAAGAGGGCAATTTGGGCAGAGCTGGGCAGGTAAATACAAGGATGCATGGAAATACCCATATTCCCCTGAACTAGTTTGTTCTTCAGTGTGTGGTTTAGGTTCCAGCATCAGGCATCAAATAAAGCATAATAAAACTACTAACCTGATTTTGCTGCTGCTGTTGTTTCTGCTGCTGCCATTCATACTGTCCAAGGATAATTAATCTCATTGACCGAATGAAAGTAGTTTTTAGGGAGACGCAAATTCGATGCATCTTACTCAGCACTTGGTCTGTCATAAAGGTAAGCAATCTCTGACTGTGTGTGAAGACTTTACACTTCCCACGGGCAGTAGAGAAGTGAATTTTTAACCAGTGTCATGCTTCTTTCTGTACCTGATGATTAATGTGCTGGTAAAAACTTCATGCGCACTTAATCATTCATAACCAAATATAACTGATTCTGTGCTGCTAAAAGCTTCAGCATTTATAATTAAATGACAACAGTGGAAAGAAACCTGCAAAATCTGGAACTAGACAGTTTGAAAGCTTAATGATAATATTAAAATCTTCCTCCATATTGCACAGTGGTATTTAAGGACATTTCTTGGTGGGTTTTATAATGAGGGAGGGATAGCTCTTTCGTAGTATTTTCTTGGGTGCACTCGGTTTCCTTGACTAGGGACTAAAGAAAATGGGGGAATGCAAGAGCTGCCTAAACATCTTTACAGAAATATATATTTCAAAGTTTGTTTGAAGCCATGGGTGTGAATTTTCAGCACGTAAATATGAAGAAAATGCTCAAGAAGACAACTTGTTGTTTGTGAAGATTGTAAGGAGAGGGGAGGGGCAGTCTTGAGATTCTGCTTTCTCATCTAGGAGCTCTCTTTTACTAAATTAGGGTGTTTGTTCATCAGAAATAAATTATTGCCAACATTACAAGACAGTTCTATCAGTTCTTTCTTCACCTGCCTAACCTCAAAAGAGAAGGAAATTTAACTTCAATCTCCCAGCATGTGAGACGGGGGCTTCACACTCTGAAGGACTGGATAGAAGCATATGCATGTTCTCAGGTCACAGCCTGAGTGCAAGGTGGGATAAGAAAAAAGACAGTTCATGAATTTTGGCTAAATTTAGATTGACCTGGTCTTTCTCATAAATTCAAGAATATAGACTCATTATTTTTCAAACTGTTCCTTCCTGTAACTTTTATGATTTAGCATAACTCATCAAAAGTTGTTTATCTTAGATTAAAATTGAATATTACCTAAAACATACATATGTATTTAAGACAATTTGTCTATGGATAGAAACCGTTTTCTAAGAATGTTTGGCATTATACTTACAGTATTTTCATGTAATCCAACAAAAGAAGTAAATTAACCCACTTTTAAATTCATGTCTTTAAACAGACTTTTTACTGTTTCACTCAGTTGGGAAGATGTCAGGCAATAGTAGAAGGGAATAAATTACAAGATATTTCCACTCTGTGAAGTTTTTTTTTTTTTTTACTTTTTTTTTGTGTTCCCCCAAAGCAGGTGTAATAGATGGAAGAGTGGTCTAATTTATTAATTCCCTGAAGCTTGAAAGAGATATCTTAGGGCAAAAGAATGTGGAAGCTATCCAAAGCAATGCAGTATTCAATTATTTATTTGCCTCTGTCCTTAAAAACTGCTCCAGTTCCATATCTTCCCATTTCTCTTATATAATTAATGGGGGTATAAAATACAGTTCAGAGAAACTTGCCTGGATTTGAAAGCACATGTATTTTTTGTCCTCCATAGAAAGTACATAGGCATATGCACACCAGCTTCTGCTTGTTTGGTCAGCAAATACTTGATGTATGTCATGTGTTTCACCGTGTCCTGAAAGTGAAGACACCTGTTTCATCAAACACATTGTAAATGCAATTTGCAGGAGCATATCTGCAGAGATATTTAAAATATAAGTATAAATTTTCAACTGGGTGTATTTAGAACATATTTTTTAGGCCTAAAGCATTATTTTGACTTAGTCATGCTGAGATAGACCTCAGAAAGTGACATATTCCTATCAGTTTAGTCACCATAGGCAATGTTTTGCAAAAGGAACAGAAATCTTCCCTCCAAAATACAGAATGGATGATGGCATGTTCTCAGAAAGTAAAAGATTTAGGTATAATCTTCTGCCTGAAGAGAGTTTTGAACCCAGATCTTCCATTTAAGGAGGAGACTCTAAGGTGAGAACCACCACTGCATTCATCTTCTCTTTCTTGAAAAAAATTAAGGAATCAACTGATTGCCTTAAATAAGATGTGTAAAATGATTGTGTGTCAGTGCAGAAATTCCAAGTTGTTCATCACCCCACTTTATAAATCCCCAAATAGATTCCAGAACCCATCTCTCTTCTGCTTTTGGGGTTTTTTTGGCTTGTCATAATCAACAATCAATAGATGCCTTATTCCTAGACACCCTCTTTTCCTCAGCAATGGAAAAGCTGAGATGGGAATAGATAGCAACAAACTCACACAACCCATGCTCTGAACCAACTTGGCATCAGACTTGTGAAATTAAAACTCTCAAAATTCAGTGGTTAGACTTTTGAAAGCATGTATGTGCCAAAGATTATTTTAAATACCGGGCTTTGTACAGCTGAGGATACAAACATGACAAATATCAGCTGAAGATATGACTGTTTAATGCCTGTAGAACTTTGGCTCCTAAAGACATAGGAGACTTTGACAGACATTGACTTGTGCATCCATTCATGGCAGTAAATTGTAGATATTTGTTATATTATAATAAAAATAAGCCTGGTGTCAAGTAAGATTTTAAAAACATAGCAAATGCTTGTAGGCTTTGGTGGTTTGTTTTGGTTTTTTTTTTTTTTTTTTGGTTGGTTTGGTTTGGTTTTTGGATGTTTGTTTGTTCTTTTGGATTTTGGTTGGGTTTTTTTGTTCTTGTTTGGTTTTTGTTTGGTTTTTTTGAGCTGATGTTGGAGACAGGTATATGTGATAAAGAATAATTTGAACATTGTTACTAGGTTAATCATGGGTGTCACAAATTAGTACACATACTGAGAAAAAGTGTGTGTGTTTATGAAATTAATTAACTGATTTGTAGACTAGGAGTTCTCCAAGAAATGTAAAATAAACTTAGTTTTATATGGTTGAACACAGAATGCGCTTTGTATTTGGATTCCCTGTGTAGTTTTAAGATAAGTAAAATGCAATATAGCATTTCACTACTGATGAAGCCTTCAGTTCCTAGAAATCACCCATCTCCAGTAACTGCAGACTGACCAGTCCAGCAGGGGACACTTGCATACACTGTTTGCCACTACAAATACTTTAAAATGCAGTGCATGTTTTTTAGTTCTATCTAGAAATCTGTGATATAAGAAAATGTGTCCATGGATAAATGCCTTCTGTTTCAGAGCATCCTTCTCCCAGGCTTGCTAGACTGATCTGCATAACTCAAAAAATTCCCTGTAAGGAGACAAATGTGCTATTGAGGTCACAAGGACTACTGTTTCCTTAAAATTCAGGTCCTGTTTTACACTCTGATTTACTAATCTGAGCCTTTCAACAGGAGAAAATGGATACAAAAATCATACTATTAAGTATGGTAAATATAGTAATTTATAGGATTCAGCCCTTGCAAGTTTCCTCTACAGAGGTTAACAGAATTATTTCTTTCTCTATGGCTGGGGCTGTACTAGGAACACCAAAGTAAATACAGTTTACCCTTGGAATGCACTATGGTTTAGGAATGTGAGGCAGTATCTTTATTTTGAAAACCGCGTGAGCTCTGTGGATAACAGGTTTCTCAATTTGCACACATTAAGTAGACCTTTCATGTTGTTTTTAATGTTTAGTTTACAGTAACCCAGGTCATGATGTGTGACTCTGGAAGCAGAGTGAATGAAAGCACAACTTTTCCTTCCCATTTCTGAGAAACGAAAGAGCAGGGAGGAGGGTGAGTGTCTTAGCAGCTGTCATTGCCAAAGATTATTTAAAAGCTGTAAAAGCCTTCATTTGCCTTCAGGAGTTGTGACATATGGTCAGAAATGGTTTGAAGATTTATTGTCATCTTTGTTGGATGAGATTCAAAGTGTTCTTTAACAAGGATCATCATCCTTGGAAAAATCCTTCAGAAATTGTAAAGCATACAGAAAGCAGACAGAGTTTTAATGATTATTTTTTCTTTTTTTTCAAGAAGGGCATTAAGCAGGGTTTCCAGATGAAAGAAGGGAATTATTCATGGTAAAAGTGAACCTTATTTTTCACTTTCAATCCATTTTTTTTTAATGTAAGGCCACTTTATCACATGCATTAATGACAGATTGTTCTTTATGCAGTTAATTAAATTTTCAGGTGCAAACTGTACACGCTACATGTCAAAAAGACATCCAGTTGTTATTTGAAGGCATAAAGCTTCTCCGTGCAATTACAGCTATTCATTTTGTTTGGACCTCCCTTCCCCAGTAGTTAGCAGATGTGGATTTCACATTTTGAAGGCATGACGAGACCTTTCTGCCTATAAAAGCCCATCAAAACTTGTGAGGCCAAGAAAGCAACAGGAAGGTACCAAATGACAGGCTGCCTGATCAAGCAGAGTAAAGGCTAATAGCAAAGGGAAGACAATTGCCTGAGCACAGAAATACTTAGAACCAAAAATAGCCCCAATTGCAGGTCTGCAAATGGTAATGGACAAATCATCTCTAACTTAATTTTCCCGGCTGAAGGTACATGGAACAGTACTGTGCCTGCTCTCACTCCCACTGCCTACTGTACCTGTGGGGATTTAGAATAAAGCCTGACACAATGAATATTGAAAGGCACATTGATCTCGAGGTATATGAGGTTCCAGAGAGATATGGCAAAGGGCACCTTTCTCATCCCTCTCAAATTTTGCATAAGTCAGACTGATTTAAGCTTTAGCTGAATAAAATTCTCCAATCTTAGCAGGCTTGACAAGAATTTATTGTGTTCCAGCAAGAGAATAACATAGAAACATAATACTCCAATCATATTTTTAAAGGTAACTTCACAGTGTAAAGTTATGGTGCTTGCATGGTAGAATTATAGTTACTTTTGGATTCAGTGTCCTTGGCTGTTTTCTGAATAACAATAATATATCACATAAGCAGGAAGTGACTGTTTACATATGTAAAACTTCTCACTGTCTCCTAAATCCAGTGCTGCCCCATTACTGCTCACAGTGGGAGGAGGTGAAAGGCACCATGCAATCCTTTCACACTTCTGTGACGACTGTGTGAGGACCATGAGGAAAGGGATCTGGTAGTAGTGATAGGCAGAGAAGCCAAGTAAATTCATTTTCACCGGGGATTCTTGGAGCACTTGGAAAAACAAAGATCAGTAAGGGGAAGACAGACTTGATCTGGCTCTTGGGCAGGGAGTTTATCACTCCTTTGATTGTGTTGCTGTTGTCACTGAAGTTTTCTCGTCCTTTCGGTCAGAGGGAAGGTGTCTGACTAACTTCTTGTCATGCTCTTTGCTGTGTCTCCAGGTAGAGTGAAATCTCAGTCAGAATTACATAAAAATAAAACCACTCATTCTGACATCCATTTACCATCCAGGAAAAAGAAAAAAAAAAGTTTGAACAAAAACTATTTCATCTAATCTTTTAGGTTCTGGCTACATAAATGATCATAAATTAGGTCTGTCTCGAGCTGTCCTCTGGCATGGGGGCCATCACACCTCTATATTCAGTTCTCTACCTCAAGATGTTGCTTGAGGTAGAACCAACAGGCCCATGGGTGCAGGGGCTGCCCTGTACCACTCCTAACTTCATTTTTTTTCCATGCATGCCACTCCAGAAAGGAAAATGGTCCGTAATTGTCCTGCTTTGGGGTTCTTCCATGTTTTTACCTGTTTTATTCTTTCTTGAAGTCCCCCAAATTTTCTACAGAGCTTCATTCTTCCTGGCAGGAACTATATTTTCCTGGCAGCAAGACCTTCCTAACCCTTAGACTGTATTTTTTTAGTCTTGATTTGCATAAATTTGCAGAAACCCACCAATATAGGGCTTCCCATCTGCTTGCACTATTATCACTGAGTGGTAGGAATAACACAAACGTTCAAAACATTTGTGAGAGCTGCCAGACCTGCCTGAGATGCTCTCCTCTCTCGTACAGGGGCTGTTGCAGTGCAGCAAGTTGAAACCAGACTTCCAGGCATGAATGCCATTCATCACTGTGAAAAACACTCCCCTCCAGTCCATCCAAGGGTTCAGACTGACAAACGTGTTACTAGAGGAGCACAAATGTGATGGGAATGTCGCCATCGAGGAGAAGTCAGGCAGTCCTCACACAGTGTTGTGGTACTCCTGATAGTGCTGGAAGGGAATTCCCTGCTGTCAGAGAGGCATGGCTATGCCAAATACCTGACTGGCAAGGCCACTGCTGCCCCCCTGGAGAGGGCTGTCTTCCTAGTGCCCATCTCCATGGAGAACTAAGGGACGGAAATCAGGAAGGAAAGTACATAGTAACAGAGATGTTTGCTGCAGAGTGGGAGGGGAACCAGCCTTGATAAGGAGGAAATAAATCCTTTTCTTTCCACGCTTACATCTTGAATAACTAGGATGATCTCTCCAAGGAGGTGGTGAAGCAGCCTTCACTGCTACTTTCCTTTGACATCAGAAGGATGAATCAATGCAGGCCCATGTATGGTGCTTCAGAAATTGCTCCAGCAGGATATGCCTCACGGTTTCTAAGATGCAGAACTAAGCCCTAACACTTTTCTGAATCACTTGAGATTTGTTCCTTATTAATGCTAATTTAAATTTTCTTGAGAACATTGGTAACGAGTCTGTCACAGGCAGAAAGTCATCCTTTTTATTTTTAAGGATGGAAAGATTATACTTGGAAGGAAATCTTAGTCCCTTTCATTTGATTTTTACATGAATCACTCAGGTACCACTCCATGATTTAAATTAACCTTGTTGCTACAGTTACATGGATATTTGTGCTCTCTGATGGCTTTTAATTCCTAGTCTATCTTCAAACACCTGTTTTGAACGCAGAGCCAAGGCATTTATATGATATATACCAGCTCAAATGTATTACTGGGAACTTCTAATAACCTGTCCCATGGATACTTATTGTCTCATTAAATAACTTATGAAAAGGAGTTTGAATTATCCATATTAAATGATAGCTAGGAGACCTGCATAATGAATTTATAAGTTTATCCTAATCAAATGCTGTTTTCCAGATATAATATCTTGACTGAGCCTTGGGCTAGGGACAGCTCAGTAGGGGTCTAATTATACTGATGCTTCTAGTATGAGAAATAGTTCCTTTCCCTTCTGGGAAAGTTTCTATAGACTACTAGGTCAAGATAATGAAGCACTGTTTGTAAGTCTGGAAAACTGCAAGTAATAGCTGCTCTTCTTAGAAGCTGATATAGATGGTTTTGAGGAAGTTTGTGAAATACTGTGAAATACTTTTCATTGCTTCCAGAAAGTAATTCCAGTGAGTAGGATGAATAGGCTACTGTACTTTATTTAATATAGTGCATTAGAAATGTCATCATGCATGAGAATAACAGATCATGTGGGTGAAGGAACTTATTGCTTCTAAAAGAAAATCAATATATAACCATTAAAATAAAGCCTCTTTTCAGTATAATGGAGGACAGCATTTTCAAAGAGCCTATAATATGCCTACAAAGAACATTCACTCCAAAAATAGGTGCTATATGTGATCTTGCCATTCATGCACCATAAAATCCTTTCTTACATTTTGGGTTTACACAGTGAACTGTAGGTCTGTAAATACAAACAAAAATGGAAAATTCTTTCTATCTGTACAAAAATATTAATTAATTCTATTGTTTAGCATACATTTTAAGAAATGAGCAGAATAATGGTGTTAGACTCTGAATCTGTGGCATTAGGCATTTTGAAGAAAGCTGAATTATGTGGGTTGCAGAACATTAGGACAATCAGGCTTTTGACTTGGGCCTTAACTGCTGCACAGCTATTAGTATGTTGCATACCGAGGTCAGGGAAGATTTTCTGTTCTTTCTCTGGTGTGAAGACGTGATCTCAGAAGAGAAAAAGGCAAGCACATCTGTGTTTGAATCCTTAGGTATTGATTTGAGGCAGGGTTCTGCAATTATTTTGCATAGTTTTTGTTGCCACTGCATCTATTCTGTTTTAGTTTTAGTTTAGGGAATAGTTTAACATAGTGGTATCAGTGGAACATTTCTTTTCCATTAAACAGTGCTATAGTTTGCATAACAGAGTGTAAAGTTGCTGAATAAAATTCTGGTATGTGGTTTTCTAACATCAGCTGTAGTTGATTGTAGGTTTCTTAAGGAAGTTAGGAAATTAGTCAGCAGTTACAAGAAAACAACATGATCTTCCCAATATGTGAAAAAAAGTGTCGGGGAATTTCTTTTCTACTATTGATTTGGCTCTGATAGAATCTCCCATATTTTTTCTCACATCTCTCGTAGTTGAGAACTGTTTGTTAGAATAGTTTTTAGATAAGTTGTCTGACTAAATCCTTCTAATTGTTAGAGAATGTTGGAGTAATGTTGACTTTTGTCTAATAAAATATTGCAAAATTGGACCTTTGAGATGTATGGGCTGGCTTCAGTTTCTTTTACTTGAGGGTGTAAAGAGAAAAAGGCTGATAAAATACAGGGCCATTAGCAGCTTGGAATGAAGGGCTGCTTTTCAGACCTCAATAAATAATATGAAGTGAATATGAGGAGAAGACATGTAAAAATAGGAAACCCCATAAATACAGTACAAAATATTTGATTATACTCCCAGAATTCCTGTTTTACCTTAGGAATTCTGTGAATGGTCATTTTTGCTTCTATTTTATATCAATGAAAAATATACTTGTAAGAGACAGACAAAATCCTCAGGAAAAGGAAAGTGGAAACAATGAAAATGAAGTCACTTGTGTTAGAGACAAGGACAAAATAAAGAGAGAGTTGATCTTTGTTTAGGCATTTTTGATAGTCTTCCTAAGACTTCTCTGCACAGCTCTGAGAGTTTCTTTGCTGCAGAGTTTAGACCATATGCAATGTTGAAGAATTGATACAACTCACTCCTCACTGGAATTGAATGCCAGTAAGACCAGTGGTGACTTAGCATTTGACAGTTTAGTTTAAAGAAATTTGAAGGCAATAAGTGTATGTTTTTCTCCTTGGTGCCCAGGCATAACTGTGATGAGCATTGGAGATACTGAGTTTTGAAGCAAACCCATTTTCTTTCAACAGTATGAAAAACAAACTGATGTGTAGGTCTCTACAGTACAGGCAAGGTATGAGTAACCCTGTCAGATTTACTCTTTCAGCATTCAGCAGACTACTTAAGGAAAGATATTAATTCATTTTTAATGTTAGGAAAATACAGTCATTAAAAGTAGATAACATAAAATGCCAGAAATGCTTTTAACATTACACGAAGTGCACTACTAGCCCAAATAGCTTGCTACTTTTGGAGATCTAGATATGCTGAGGTATTAAATATTAAAATAGAGGTTGCTTTTTAAAATGCAGTGTTTCTTATCAGGAAAACAGTTTGAACAAGCAGTGCTGTTGTATAATGCATGATGTTGCTAATAAGAGAGTCTTGGAAAATAATTTTTCCTGCTGTAAGAGTGACTAGTGTTCTGGATAAGAAAGATTCTTTCTCTGTTCATATTCTCTTAACATATATATATATAACAGTGCTGTCAAGCTGCATGCAATTATAAATTTACAGCCCAGTCTGAGTCACATGAGGTCCATTCTGGGCTTTTATTCTATTTTTGTTTATTTACTGGTTATCAGCGCTGTTATCCAGCTATAAATAACCTTGATTGGAAAGTCACTCTCAATGAGTTGTTATCAGCACTTCAGTAGTGGTTTCTATGAATGTGTTGGAAGGGTTCTGCAGCGTCTGTACTATGTCTGGTATTATTTAATATTCATGGTATTGATTTGGATGAGACAATAGAAGCAATACGTATTCAATTTTCCAATGATACTGACCTGTACACAGTTGAACCTTCAATATCAAAGGAAAAGATTCTGAAATTGTTGTGGAAATGATTGGGAAGAAAATAGGGGGAATATAAACAAAAAAAGGTAATCCGGAAGAAAGAGCAGTGTAAGTATGGGCTAGGGAAACATTGATTATGTAACATTTTAAAGACAAAATTTTTTTTATAACAAAATTAGCAAAAGTCAAAAATTGTGTGATATTGCCAAAAAAATCTGAGAGTATTTAGTGAGATGGATAGACCAAAGCACTTTTGGAAAGATACATACATTTAGATAGATAGATAGATAGATAGATAGATAGATAGATAGATAGATAGATAGATAGATAGATAGATAGATAGATAGATAGATAGATAGATATCCCTTGTGCTGTGAGGCAGGGGCATTCTTTTCCATACTTGAACACAACAAGAAAGAGCAATTGCAGATAGTCCAAACAGAGTGATAAGAATTATGACACTTCTGAGAAAGGATGAGGGAAACTTAAGTTTCTTAGTTAAGAGAAAGGCTTACAATATAAAAAATTATTTAGTAAATTCAAATAAGTTCTCAAAATTTGTGAAAGGAAAATTAAATAGGCATTCAGAATCACAAATTTCCTAATATTGGGGCAATTGAAGCATTGGAGTAAGAATTCATGAGCAGATTAGACAAAAATCTTTCAATGAAGGCACAGACACTGAGAAATGGGAGATGGATGAGAGTGGTGTATTTGGTTCAGAGAGAGAATTCATTGTCACAAAGAGCACTTCTTCTCCACCCCAGATACCATACTTCTTCTTGCAAAAGACAGTAAGCCACAGTCTCACTTCAGGATGGGCTTGGGATTGACTCGAATGCCCAAACTTTTGACCTCATAAATCAGTGGTATTTAAACTTTACTGTGATTGTTTCATGGTAGAAGTATGTGTTAGTAAGAGCTAAGTAGTGTAGCTATGTGGGCTTTTTGGGTGTGACTTTGAATTTGTATTCCAATGGAGCGATGAGCACACTTTTTATCTATTCACATATTCTTTTCATCGAATTCCTAAGGCATTGGAAAATTTTCAGACAAAATAATAAGGCATGTGAAAGATTTGCTTTTCGGTTGTGTGGTTTGGTTTGTCTCGGTGACAGCACAGTGAAATGGCTTGAGAACAAGTACAGTAACATTTTTGCTCCACAATAACCAATAAAGGATCACTATTATAGAAAACTGAGATGCTTCAAATAGGCCATATGATAACATGGAGCTAAATGACTTGAGAGGAAGGGACAGCAGACTGAAAAGATCTGGATGCATTTTTTTGCCTGAAGAGATCTGGATGAGTTTTTTTGCCTTTGACTTGTCACTGACTTTGAGCAAAATTTTTTGCCTAGGCTAATTCTTTAGAAAGTAGTGCAACGAGTGCATCTCACTGCATGTTTAACAACATGACCACCCTTGTTCCACTGGCTCCTTTAGGGAACTATTACTATTTAATAACAAAAACAATGTAAGGCAGAAAATGAAAGGTCAAAAGGTCCATATGCACAGTACACATGTAGTCTGGTCTTAAACATGAGGTCTTGCAGTGAAAGATTAGTATCGTTCAGACAGAATCTGTTTTTTGCTTATTCCCTTTAAAATATTAATATTCTTCACTTGCAGTGTTATGCACAGCAACAACAATAAAAAGAAACTGAATAAGAAATTTTTGTAATACTGATTCTAGTAGTCTGCATATATTTCTTGTGTAATCCAAGTCGTGCTGTCTTCCATCTCTTCTAGTATTATAAAACTCTTTCAATATGTACTTTAATTGACATTCAAACTTAAGTGCTTTAACTGTTAACATTGGACATTGTGTGATGCTCTAAGAAGGCAGACATATTATCCTCAGACGGTTTTATGCGTACAGGTTTATATTTACATTTCGCATGCATTTTTGTTCTGAATCAGAAATGTTGATGTGGTAGTTTTATAATGTGCTGGTTTTAAAGTCTGTAATTCATAGTAAAAGTCAACTTTCTAGTGATCCATTTTTTGTTAGCACTGTAAGGGAAAATTTGCCTGCGCACGAAAGGGATTAAATCCCTTGAGACAATTTTTGGGTAACGAAGTTCCCTCAGTAGAACATTCAGGTAGAATAGCTTTTCTGAATTATTTCTGTAGACTAATGCTTCCAACCTAATCAGTTTTGCTGATTTAAGTGGCCCACTTGGGAGCCTATTGTGAGTCACAGTCAGGGTTTTCAGATAGGACAACGTGAAGGGCATTCTAGGAATCAAAAATATTCTGGATTCTGGCGCATTCTTGACCAGTACCTTAACTGTAAAGCATTAGAATGAACTATTCAAGAATTAGAATTTATTGTATTAACCTTCTGTGAAAATAATTCTAATTGGATCTGAACTATAATAAAAAAAATTAAATAAATATCTTGGCTTTTATATAACACATAGCATTTAGAGGGGAGAGAAGGAATTCCAGAAAAATAAATTGATATTATTCAGTCTGTTTTCATTTGTTTCTTTCCAAAAAATTAGTAATATTGATACATGGGATGGGGATGAATGGAAAGCCTGAGGTCTTTACTAACCCTTGACTGAATATTTACTACTGCTAGTACATCTGCACAGGGAGAGCTAATATTCTACCTAGTCCAGTTTTCTGACGCACCTTCAGTCTGCTCATGATTTTTCATGAAGAAGACAGGGGCTGACCTGCAAGTTCAATTTCAGCCTTCGATCAGCCTTTCTGAATTTAATGAAAAAACAATGACTGAGGAAAACTGGACTTGGCCACCCTGAGATACTGAGGAATCGTGTGTTCTCTAGGTAGGTCCATTGACACTGTGTTCAGTAGGACTATATCAAAGTGGTAAGGAAGCAATAAGGTTTTCAGATCATACTCAGAGTAAGGTCTTCAAAAATTGACAGATTTCTTAGGGGAAAATATATCTCTTTTTTAACATTTTGAAACTACTTTTAAAATTTGGATTTTTGTAAAACAGGCTCATTTTTTTAAGCCATTTATAATTCAAATTGTGCTCAAACTTTTTAATAGATAATAAAATTTCTCTCAAGATTAATGTTTGCTTTCTGTTATAGCCACATACTATAGACTGTTTCAGCTCTGTGCTTTTGCCTTCACATCAATGCCAGTTGTTTGAACCGTCTTGTACCTTGCAGTCACCATGAATGACTTTGCACTACAATTTAAGCAATTATAATTTTAGTGTCCAAGCTTGAGCTCCCAGCTTCCCTTTACAGTCAAGGAAGAGCTAATTCCAGCGAGTAATTCATCTCATCCTGAAATACATGTATCTGTGGGGGTCGAACAAATTTCCTTCAGGCAAAGTCTAGTTTTCTTCACTGTTGTATGTATCCAAACACTCAGCTGTGGACATTTAACCAAATAGTCCAGAATTAGAGGAGATAAAACTTACCCCTTTAGATAATCTCTACTGCACAGAGAAAAATATTTGTTTATTTAACAGAAAAGGCTTAACTGGAATTTCAACTGTTTTTCATGGTGAACTCCATTAATCATTGGTTGAATTTCTGATAAGATCTTGCCTTATACTGAGAACAACCTGCAGTATTCAACAGCTGAGAAACATTCTGATTTTCTTCTCTGAACTGTTGGAAGTCACTTACTCCCAAGATGATATTGTGTACCTGTGTTGCTGAAAATTATACAGACATTTTTCATGGCCAATTTACAAAGATGCGAAAGTCATATTTTTGTTTTGTATCAACAAAGGAAGTAGGATTTGATTTTCTACTCTTTCAATTGGTAGTCATTTACAAATGTACCAAGAACTTCAGCAATTCAAAATAGTTGGCTTTAGGCTGCTCAGATCTGTCAAATCTCACGTGCTGAACATGAGAGTCCTGCCTTTCTGTTTTGATTATTTTCTTGTGTTTCTTTACCACTACACCTTGTGTTTTTTACCACTACACCACTTTTGCCATGTAGAGCTGTGGTCTCTCTCCTACTCCATGTGTCCCTGCACAAATGCTGCACTTCCTGGTCAGGGATCTACTGACCAGCTGCATATACAATATGAGTCAATAAATAAATAAATTATTATAAAGTACCATGCTGCTGCCAGGGCATTTCTTGTAGCCTGGTTTTGCTTCAAAGGATGGACAAAAAGGCATTTTCCCTTTTTTGAACCCTGTGTGTAGTCGTGTAGATGTTGTGATAACAGATAGAACATGAATAATTTGCTATAATATTGTAGGAGAAAGCTAAGAAAAGTGTACATTTATCTTTACTGCAGAGATGGAAATGGCAACTAAAAGTATAACAAAGACTCTAGTGACTCAGATCCAAACAATTTTCTGAGATATTATGGCAGTTCAGATATAAAACAAATATGAAACAAAAGCCTTTGGTTCTCTGTGAAACAGCACATTCACAATGTTTTCTCATATCTAGGTAGCAATATGTAGCTAAAAGAGGCAATGAGATGTATGAAAATACAGCAAAAAGAAATTGCTAAAGGAAAGAGAAACTGAGAGAAGACCCTCAATCCAAAGAAAAACTACAGTTTAATCACCTGAGACCCAAAAGCAAAGCTGTTCAGAAGAGAAATCAGGGAAGACACTGCCTATCTCTTTCAAGGAGTGAAATCTACCAACAAGAAACATTTCTTCTGTGTATGAAAAAGAAATAAATGGGATGTTCAAATAATGGAAGAATCTTGCATATTCATCACTTATATGGAAATGAAATTTGCTATGCAGTCATGATAAGACCTGCATTTCAGTAGCATTGATAAGTGAATGTCAAAGTATACATTTTTAGGAGACAATCTGGTTACTTTGGCAACTCAAGCAGTATTAGTCATTTCTGATAAAGCGTCCTTCTTTCATTACCACCTGTGGCCTTTGTCACTCTGTTTCCTAGTAACATCAAGTTGTTTTGATAAAAAGTAATTAACATATTCAGTTGTAACAAGACTGAACATAAATTTGATCGTTCTTTATTTTTTCTTTTCAAGGCAGCATAATGAAATTGAAAAGTAAGCTTTGTTTCCTTTTCTTTTTTCCTAACCAAGCTGAGTGAATTACACTAAATTACTGAAGCATCTATATATCTAAGCCCATTAAAATAATATAATTAGTTTTAAAAATGCTAGTTAGGATTGCTGCTTTAGATCAGGAGATATTTGATTAACAAGGAAAAAAAATAGCTTTGAGTTATAATGAAATAAGAAATGATTATTTTGCATCTTTGAGAAAATTGCAACAATTCAGAGATGCAGAAAATATTTAAAAGTCCTTTCAAAATGAAATTTTCAATGATTTCTGTTGTAAATAGCCTTGATTTTTTTAACCACTTTTTGAAGTCCTGATAGTCCTAGGTCAGGAAAAACACTGACTTTTAAAAAACTTTATATGAAGAAATATTGTTAGATTTTATTCAGATTATTACTCCGGTTGACATGCAGAAAAAAAAACCCAAAACATTACTGTGCATGTGGCAAGTCTCTGAATTAAATTACTGATGGCTTCAATATGTTACAGAATTGCAGCATGACTAAGGTTGGAAGAGTCTCTAAAGACCATCTAGTCCAACGCTTCTGCTTCAAAACAAAATCAGCAAGAGCAAGGTGCCAAGGACGGAGTACAGCTGGGCTTTGGATAATGTCAAGGTTGGAGTCTCCACAACCTCTCTGGGCAACGTCTTCCAATCACTCTTTCAGTAGAAGTTTTTTCTACTATTTAAATAAAACTTATCAGTTTGTGTTCTTTGCCTCTTGTTCTACAATTGGACACCACTGAAAAGTGTTTGGCTCAGTCTTCTTTAGTCCCATCAAATCCACACTGAGAAGATCATCCTGAACCTTCCTTCTCCCATTAAAAAGATGTGGCTCTCTCAGCCTCTCCTCATGTGGCAGATGCTCCAATCTCTCAATCACCCTTGTGGGCATTTGCTGTACTCCCTCTTGTGTTACCATGTTCCTCTTGTACTGGATAATCAGAACTCAACACAGGACTCCATGCATGGACACACCAGGGGTGAGCAGAAGGCACAGTCATTTTCCCTCAGCTTGTTTCCAACACTTATAATAATGCCCTGGGAAGCTGTTGGGATTTTTTTACTGCAATGGCACACTACTGGATCTTATTCAACTTCTTGTCTGTCACGTCCTTGTCTGAAAAGCTTCTGGCCAGTCAACCCCAGTCCGTATTGGTGCACAGGGTTATTCCTCCCCATATAGAGGACATTATTTCTCTTTGATGAACTTCATGACGTTCCTGTTAGTCCATGTCTTCATCCTGTTGAAGTCCCTCTGGATGGCTGCACAACCATCTGGTGTACCAGATATTTATCTTTGCTTTGTATAATCTGCAAATTTCCTAAGGGTGCACTCCATCCCATCATCCAGGTCATGTTCTTGCTGCAGTCAAGATAAAAGACATCAGTTTTCTTCCTTCATCCAGAGGTCTAGTCCTTTCACTGTAGAAAGTTATTGGGTGATCAAGCATGCTTTCCCCTCCATAAATCTATGCTGACTACACCCAGTCACCTTCTTGTTCTTCTTATGTTTAGAAATGGCTTTCAAGATTTTTTGCTTTATCACCTGCCCAGATACTGAGGTGAGATTAGGAGTTCCTTGGGTCCTCCTTCTTTCACTGAAGATAGAAATGGCATTTCCTTTCTTCCACTCCTCAGAACCCCCCCTGTGTTGCTCTAGCCTTAAAAAGATATTTGAGAGAGGTTTTGAGTGGTGGCAGCCATCTCCCTCTGCACTCAGGGCTGCACACCATCCAGACAGAGATTTTCTCCATCCATTCAGTTTAAACGTTCCCTGGCTTCCTCCACCAACCCTTAATCTTCTTTGTCCCAATAGGTCTCAAGGCAGGGATTAATGAGGGCTGGTCTTGCCAAGATCACCTTGTCAAGGTTAGGAAGGCTGAGGTTGAACACCTCAGCCTTTGCCATGTCCTGTGTCACAAGGTACCCATTCCCATTTGGCAGAAGGCCCACACTTCTTCATTTGCTGTTGATAGACTTCTAGAAGACGTTGTGGCCTTTCCTGAATGTTTTCAGATTCAGCTTCAGATGGAGTCTTGACTTTCCCAGAAAAAACATGCCTTTACTTGAAAACAGCTAAAATCTTTAAAAGAAAGAATTATGCAAAATGTTAGTGTATAAGTGAGTGCATATTTGTATGTGTTAGTGTATGTGTATGCTTATGAGCCTATGCTAGTGGCTACTCCATGTCCTTGAAATGTGACCTTCCTGCTCTAGAAAAAATAAGTGTCACAGAGGGATTTACCCATGGAATTCATTTGAAATTTACATAGGAGTAATTCAATTTGTAATGTGGAAACAGCAACTCAACGACTAATTAGTCAACACCTTATACATTTAAGTACTATATTAATGGAAAACATAGAACAGTTTTTGTCCCTATATGAGTGTGATTTTGTACTCTAGAATGTATTAGAGTGTTGCCAGTATATATCCCATTGATTATAATCCAATAGCACAAGTAAATAGTGCAGAGAGTTGAGAGAAATTATTTTCTCTTTTGCATTTTCACATATATTAAATGTTTTCAGTTTGCTAGTGCTTTGTTTTGAGAAAAATGAGAAAATCTGAATATCTTTATTCATAAAATAAAGCACTCTATTAAAACATTGTCAAAATATTTACCATTTTATAATGCTGCATAATTTTTTTTGAAAGCTGTCATACACATTTGTTTTTATTTTCTTCTTTTTTTTTTAGATTTTTTTTTTTTTTTAGATTTATTTGTTGCTAGAAAGTCCTGCACATTGTGATCATAGCATCTTCAGATCAATGTCTTTTACGAAGACTCTGTGATTTTATTTAAGTGTCCAGGAATTTGTCAGTGCATTTCTACTGAGAATCAGCACTTGCTGGATATTGATACTGATTGTGCTTGCATTTTTTGGTCTGCAATTGAGTTCTCAGAGACTGCAGAATATTAAAAAACAAAGAAACCTGTGAATGTTTACATGAAATTTAGTCTTCTGTTAAGTTCTCTGTAAAATGGCATGGGGTAGAATAAGAGTTCATTTTGATATTGCTATTGAATACTGTTAATTTTTAAATACAATTTATTGCTACACTTCCACGATGAAATATTTTCCAGAAGTCTGATTATGAATTTCTGTGTCTTTGTGTTACTTTTTCTGATTACCCTGGGAAACAAAAGTCTCTGTATTCTTTGGAAGAATGAACGAAATAGGTCATTTTTTGTTATAGAAGCAAGGTAATTGCTTGCCATTCTCACTTTTATTTCCTAGTGTTAATAATTGGAAACATAATGGTATTTGTAGTAATTATTCAGTTTCTTAAAAAAAAGACAATGCCAGAAACATTTTTTCTAACTAGATATTTCTCATTTTGAACTATTGCTGCAACTGAACTGCAAAGAAGTGTAATGCAATTTGTGAATTGTGTACAAATGTTACACATTATTTCCAGAGAAATAAACACTGCAATTTTAATTTTTCACAAGCTATTTCCTTCGCTCATAAAAAGTAATGTAAATTTCTCATCAAAATTTGTTCAAAATAGAAATATTAAAATATCAAATCAGTCAAAAATCTTTCAGAACACAACAGAAAATGTGTTATGAATTTTCTGTAGCTCAGACCTGATTGTTTTAGTTCAGACTTTGAAAAGAATATTAAGCCTTCATAACCACAGAAAAGGACAAAATTAATAAAAAAAATTGTTCATTAGAAATTATTGCTAATCTATAGTGACATCATGGGGAATAATTCCTTTTATTCTTCAGGCCAAACTAAATTCAGTGCATTAATATTTGAATTTGATATTGTGAATTAATTGAGTCATCATTAGGAAGGTCAATGGAAAAAAAAAATAAGACCTTGATCCTGGTAGCTTGTACTTAAAAATAGGCTCTTGAATCCTTTAAACTAGATTCTTCCCAATCAAAGTCACTATATGAAAGGTTGATGAAAATTCATGGTAATGTTGCAGCAGTGATAAACATGGCAACAACTTCTACACAGCAATTGAATCCAAAATTATTATGTTGTTTTACGAAGAAAAAATCACTGGTTTGAATATGACTGAGATCAGCAGAGGTTCTTACTGTCTGTGGAAATATTAACTTTGGGCCTGAAACAGTAAGGAATTATTCAAATGCATGCTAGCATATGTTCAAAAAGACGTTGTTTTCTCATCTTCTCTAGAAGTGAGCACTATGCTTCACTTCATCTAATCTCTAATCCATTTAAATTACTCATTTTTTCTAAGTTGTCAGGTATGTTTTTGTAGGTAGGAGAGACAGTCAGGAGCTTCTAAAAGCAACTAAGTTATCTCCATTAACTACAGAGAAACAACAGTGATGCATGCACACACACACACACACACACACANNNTTCCCTCATGTCTGGCAGAGCCAATGCCTGCTGGATATATAATATGGTTATTATATAAGATATAATTATGGTTCAGGGCTTATAATTTTATAATTGGAAGCAAAAATCAAACAAACTTGTCAACCTCAAGCAAACCAGTCTCAGTATTACAAAGATGCCTCACAAGGAATTCCATCCCTTTAGACTGAGAGAAGTTTGAAAAATATTTTTCCAACAACCACTGTTTTGTGGCAATAAATTCAGGTGCACTTTTAATTCAGAAAATAAGTTACATGGATAAGGTATCAACTGCAGTACTTCCCTTTCCAAAGAGTGAGGGGCTGGGGGAAGAACTGAATATTTATGCATTTGAGGGAGAAGGTTATTAATGTTCCACAGTTTAATATGTCAAAGATAATAATTCCTATGATTATCCATTTGGAAATAATAATTTCTACATGTGTTCCTATAGAGGGCTGATTGACTTACCTCATGTGTTTGTAAGTCTTATTTCATTAAAAGGAATCCATTCAAATGTCACCCTGTATTGAAGCAGAGATTTGATTTAAAAGCTGCCTATACTAACAGTGTTCACGTTTTCAGCAGTAAAAATACATTATCAAAAAGAATATTTGTGCTTTGAAATGTATTTCTTTCTCAGTAACAAGATTATTTTTTGGTTTTGCTTGAATTTCGTTTAAATAAGTGAAAGTATCTCATGGACAACATTTACACGAGGAGAGCTTAAGACAGGGAATGACATCAATATCACAAGAAAACAGCTGAATATAGTTAATGCAGCAACATCACCTTGAGACTGGGAGGCTGTCTTCAGGGGCAGCAGGGTATTTGGAAATCTGAACTGTGACTAAAAGTAGTTGTTTAGAAGGAATAAGGAGTCTGGTAGGTAAACAGATACTCAGCTTTATTCTCCTGTGTCCCTGGGAGTTGATGTAGTGGAACAGAGTACTCTGCTGGGATCAAGGAGAGATGACTTGGCCATCGTCAGTAAGATGAGATGCAGCTGACTCAAGAAATTTCCTTTGTAAATAAATCTGTCTTCCAGGCTAAGAAAATAATTTTGCAAGTACTCTGTCTCTGCAAGAGCAGAATGCTCCTGCTTCATCTGTGGGTGTGGTCAAACTTTTTGATGGGCAGCAAGCTCATTTATCTCCATTAACTGATAAACAGGTGCTAGTTTTTCAGAGTACCAGCTTTAGGAGGCCCAAGTGATGAACAAGAGCAAAGAATGATTTTGGATGCCCCATCCCTGGCAGTGGTCAAGGCCAGACCAGATAGGGCTTTGAGCAACCTGGTCTAGTGGAAGATGTCCCTGGCTATGGCTAAGAGATTGGAACAAGATGATCTTTAAAGTCTCTCCCAACCCAAATCAACCTGCCCCTATTCTATGAAGGAAACAAGAAATAAAAGATTAAGAAGTTTTTGTTTAGAATTAGGTATATTATGGTTTTATTACTTCCTGATTAAGTTCTGCTTTGGAATATTTTTCTACACACTTTTGAAAAACATGCCAGAGAAAAATACAACCAAAAGCAAGAAAATTTGAATTGTAGTTGAGTGGTACCAGAACACCAGTTCATGACTAAATGACTTTCCTTTTTATTTAATTTTACTGTTTTTCTCTTTTTGGGATGGAGTTAGAAGGAACTGCCTTAGCTTCACATGCTAGCAAAAAGTACTGTTAAAAACTAAAAGGAGTTGTTTACTCCTGCTTATATTTCCCCAGTTCCAGAGTAATGGGAAATGACAACTGGAAAATGACTGTTTAGAGGTGACCTTAAAAGGCTGAGGTGGTTATAGACCTGTTAGTTTGACTTCACTACTGGAAGAGAAGTTATAAAAATAGGTATAGTTATCATAGAGAATTATTCATATTTTGTTTACAGAAGGTCACAGAAGGTATATTTATAAAGGTGTCAAATATACTTGGTTTTCAATAGAAAAACTTCTCTCAGTTCTTTTAAGGTTTTCTAGGTGAGTAATAACTGTTTAAAGGATAGGAGGCTGAAGTTGGGAATAAATGGCGAATTTCTCGAAGGAGATTAAACTTATGAAACTTGTGCTCTTTAACCGCTCTATGATTGACCAAAATAATAATAATAAAAAAAAGGTAGCAGATGGCAGATAAAACTAAAGTGATTTAGTTGCCGATCCTTTAAAATGAAGGGTGATGGAATTAAAATAAACCTAATTAATCTATATTTTACTTATGTAGCATTATGTAGTAATAAAAATGAAGGTACACAATGACAATCTATAGATTAGATATTACTTTTCAGGACAGAGTTTATTTGAGTACATTTATTAAATCTCACTTCTCAACAGCTGTTAAAACCTATGAGATTTTTAAGAATGGCCAGTCAATAAGGAGCATCACTGTGCTAGTATTCAGACAAATGTTTTGCCTTCATCTTGAACATTCCATTCAATTCTGCTCATATCTAAGTAAAAAAAAAAAAAAAAAGCCACACACACAAAAAACCCCCACCCCAACAACATCAAAAAACCCAAAACAAAACAAAGCAAAAAAAAAAACACTAAAAAAAACACCCCTAAAGATTTTGTAAGTGTGCAAAGGTGCTTGGAAAAAGATCATTAGAAATACAGACTTCCGTGCAACCAGAATTATTAAATAGAGTAAGAGTATTCAATATTGAAAGGAAATTATTGATTCAGGTCAAAGGAGATGCTGGAGATCTCTGCAATATATGGAGAAAATAGCCAGGTCATTAAGGGTTATCATGTTTTATTGCACAAAGTTGTTGACATTCAATTAAATTGTTTGGCATAAAGTTGGAGAGAAACACAAGTACATTTCTCACAGTTGGAAAAGTATTGAAGAAAAGTATCACTGTACATTTCTCTCTTACACTCTCTCTAGGTTCTCTCTCATTTTGCTCTTACATTTCTCTAGGTATCTGCTATTTACTCTAATGGCCTAAGGCTCTGAAGGTTAAGTGGCTCATAGACTGGCTCCTGTCCATTTTTGCACTCTTCCTTCCAGAGCAGATGGGCTATGCCTCTTCTCAGCCCTGTGTGATGCTCCTTTGGCCCTAGCACACAATTCTTATTTTGTGTCTGTGTGCATGCATGTTTTTTTTACTAAGTGTCTGTGACTAAGTGACTGTGTTGTGACCTGCCAGAACAGGCTCCTCAGGTGTATTGTGGAGAATATGGGTTGCATGGCATAAGGTATGGAAAAGAATTATTCCCTCTACTCTGCAACCATAAGGAACACTGTGTCTACTTTTAGGATACCCAAAGTAAAAAAGACATTTTTGTCTTGACATGTCACCTACCAGGACCCTGGAGCCGTCTTCAGAGTTACCACAGTTGCATGTTGTTGTTGCACCCCAAGCTTGCTATTTGTCTTTGCTGAATTTAATGAAGTTTATGATGGTCCTTTCTCCATCTCTCTTTCTGAATAGTACTCTGACCTCAAGCAATCACATGTTCCCCCACCTGTCATTTGTTAATGTACAGGAGGTTTGTTCTGAACGATAATTCACATCACTGACAGAGATTCATTTGTTCATTCAGTTGATTCATTAGCCTCAGAATCAACTCTTGAGAAACAGTACCCCAAATTGGCTGCCCATTGGACTTTGAACTATTAGCCTTGATTCCAATTTGCACGGACAGTTTTTCATCCACCCTGTAATTCACACATCCAGCCCACCTTTGCCCAGTTTGGCTACGATGAGACTTTGTCGAAAGCTCTACTAAAAAAAAAAAAAAAAAAAAATTAAAATTCTTCCAGTACTTTCTCCCCACCAGCTGCACGATCCACAGAGGCTGTTAACTCCTCACAGAAAGCAATCAGGTTGGTCAAGTGCAGTTTACTCTTTGTAGATCTGTGATGGCTATTCACAGTCACTTGTTGTACGTAATGTGCTTGGAAATGGATCTGTGGGGACTTGCTCCATAAACATCACAAGGCTTTCATATTTTCAGATTAAATGTAAACCAAAGTAAAAATACCCTTCTAAAAGTTCTTCTTTCATCCAGGTAGCACTGCTTCAGACTTATTCTAGTTTGCATTCATCTTTTTCTTTTTGTAAATGATGAATTATACATAGAGTATTCTAGATAAGGTTAAATATTCTTCTTTACAAAGTTGCAGTAATACTTTCCTTCAATTCTGCAAATACACTGTGACCTATTATATATGCATGTTGTAGCCTTCATTATGCTGGCCTTTTTCAGTTATCTTCTCTTCCATGAGGAAACCTATTTTTTTCATATCTTTTGCTATTCTTCTCAGTAACATTATTTCCTAATTGTGTTACTTTTTTCCTAATTCTATTATTCCTCAAGATTTGCGTCTCACTCTATGGTATTCATATCTTCTGGTCTTGCTTCTTGAAAAACATTCTTTAGTGTATTTCTGCTCTTTTTGCCAAAATCACTATTTAAAATATTCTTAAGGAACTTATGAGTAAGTTCCTTCCAGCAAAATATGTTGCTTTTCTCCCCTGAACTAGTTTTGTTTCCACCTTAATTATTGTAGCAAGAAATGTTAAACATTTTTTAATATAAACTAACAATTTTTAAAGTTTTATCATATCTAATGCTTAGGGAAGTCTGAAACATCCATATTTTCCAAAATATATTAATGTATTCTAAATAATCTATTTTCTAGATATAAAGCCAGTCTGGCATCTATTCTTAGCCCATATATTTTATAATATTTTTTCTTGGAAGCATTACTTTAAAATATTATCTTTCAAAAATTACTCTAAATCATACTGTTTTTTTACATTCATCCTCACGGCATATACATTCTTATAAGTCTTTCTTTCTTATAAGTTTTATGATGTCTACTCATATGAGACACTGTGCAAAATACTGATATTTTCTTGTTAGACAAGTGAGACCATCAAAAAAAATAAGATAGAGAATTAGAAAGTTTCTTCCTGAGAGAAACTGGGATTGGATAGGAGAAATCAGTGAGGCAGCTTGTCCCGGTGAGCATTGGCAAGAGGAGGCAAATCTGCCTTGTCAACAGACAAGTCAGATCTGTTGAAGAACTTGGCTTGTTTTCACTTACCTTGAAAGACTGAGAACGACTCTTAATTTCTTTGCTGAATGATGGATGCGCTTATTTGCCAGACCCCAGAGGAGATTTAGGGGATGGAGAAAGTGTGTGTGAGTGTCAAGCTTTTCTTACTAATGCCTACAAGTGTAGCGCAGTAGTGTGCTGTGGTTGTAGCTGCACAGATGCTGAGTACAAACTGTGACTCTGCCCAGTGCCAGGACAGGACTGGTATAACTGCCCTCCCAGGGCAGGTAGGATTACAGGGGGAAGAGAGGTGCTGTATTGCAGATCTCAGGTCTGTAGGGGTGTGTGGGCAGCTGTACTAATAACAAAAGAGTGGAGGCATTTACCCTTAACAAGCCACAGCTGTGCCCAATAAGGATGAGTGGTATAAAAGGAGGGGTTGGCTGCCCCGGAGTCAGTTAGAGTCTGCTGGCTGTGCTGTGAGGAGGAAGGGCCAGGTGAAGGACAAAAAGGTAAGCTGCTGTACAGGGGACCGACGGGGTTTGGTGGCTGGGTGTGCAGAAGGAAGGAGTTAGAAGGCTGTGTGATGCTGTATATGGGAAGTTTAGCACTCTAAACACTGCTGTGTCTGTCTCAACTATGATGTATGCTGTGACAGGGTGCCTGGGATATCCTGCTAAAGGTCAACACCTGGAACTTTACAGTATCTTGATCTACTCTTACTAAACTCTCTACATTACTTGGCATCCTGTGGCTGTAGTAGCAAAAGAGCAATGGTGCAGGTATACCAGCAATAGCATTTTGTCCTTAATTAATTTAGGGTGAGTTTCACCATTTAATTCAGAAGCTAAGGCACATCATGATTTTGAGGAACTCACCTGACATTCAAATATTTACACTTTTATTTTCTGGAATTATTAATCAAGAATGGCATATAAATTTATAATAGACAGAAACTACGTTAGAGAATTGCCTTGGCTACACTTTCCTAATGTCATTTTCACATACGAAGAAATCCTGAAAGAAAGTTAAAACACTTCCTTGTGGCTAAAACAATATTATCTTGCTAGCCTTTCTGATAAAATACTAGGTTATCACATTTACATTCAAACAGTGTTCAGATCAGTGAAGTGGAAGTAAAAGTAACAGGGTTATTGGGTTCTTTTATAATTGTGTGAAAGAAGCAATCACGTCACTTTATGAACTGCAAGTTCTTAGGTCAGGGAGGATTCGGAGACGAGCCATAAAATAAAGAGCAATATAGTGAGGATTTCAGTAAAATAGTAGAATCAGCACTTCTTACTCTATTTAACTGGAAAAGGATGACGCCTGCCTTGAGAGCTAATGCTTCTTAACAATATTTGGTCAGAGAGCTAAGAGGAAAATGCATTTCAGAAAGAAAAAGACAGACCAGTAGTTGGTAGGATAGGTAATCATGGCAAGCCACCCTAAAGCACCAAAATCTAAGATTTTAAATTGAGCATGAATGAGACTTTCAAGTCCTTGGGGCTAAAACTAGAAATCAGTGGTGTATTTATCAGATTGCTAGTGAAACAGGAGCTTGAATTTTAGAGATTCACTTACATAAACTCAATTTTGCATTGTAGAGTAAGTAACCTAACTGGTTAAATAGAGATGTTTTTATAAAAATACTGGCTTCACTATTCAGTTAGATCTGCATGGGCTTTGGGCTTTGTGAGATGTAAAGGGAAGATATATTGCCTCAAAGATGTGTCTATCCCTGTAAAAAGCATGCAGAGCTCAGAAAAATCTAACTTGTCAGTGTGTTCCTGCTTCATTTCATTGTGTAGTTTCTTTATTTCAAGTTTATTAAAAAGAGCAATCCATTAAAATAGCCTAAGTGTAAATGCAGATTAATACCCCTTTGTCATTTTCTTCCTCAAGTTATTTTCAACTTTTAATCCAAGATTATAAGTGCTTTCATACTAAGCAGCAAACATAATTCTTTAGGCATATTGTAGTTTTTGTTTTTTTCTTCAAAAGTAACCTAATTTCCAAGTTGAAACACACATGAAATGCTGTTGGAATAGAAATATGAGTTCGTGGTCATGACATTCTTACTGTAGTAGCAGTAAGTGCTCTTACAATACATAAATAGTAAAGGTAACACCTGAAAACTGCTGGTATTAGAGTGATACTTGAGGAACAAGATATTAGAATAATTATTTCCTTTGAAGGAAAATTTACTGTTGCTTTTGGCTCCCAATAGTTTTGATGTTCATTAACTTTGACATCAAGACTAATACTGGTTCTTACATGTTAGTCTTGTAAAATAGGTTGCTTTGTTTGCCTTTATTCATATGCCTATGAACAGCATATGCAAGAAGGAATCCAAGCTTTTCCAGTCTAAATCTTGGATGCCTTGGATTTTGGAAAGCATTTTAACTTTCATACCCTTTTGTCGACTAACAGGTCTGCCTAGTCTGCTGCTCATTTCTTTTTAGAAAGAGTCTAATGTGATTACAGAAGTACGTGGTTTTGCTGTTTTGATGCAGAGTATTTACCCCACCACTGAAAAACTATGCATTTTTAAGATAAGACTTCTTAGGCATTCAGTTTGTACTAATTTATCTTAAAACTGTTATTTTCTTCTACAGCAAAGTCATAATAGTCCTTCAGTCTGCTACCAATAGTTATGTTTTCAGAGAGAGACTCAGAAAAATCTTGAATCCTACACATCCTCCTAAGCACCATGTTACCTCCTTAATACCTCAAACGGCACTGTTTCTTGTGCATGCTCTCCCAGAGAGAACAGTATCTGGATTATACAGACTATGATGTAATTTCTTATTTGGAAGAGTAGAAAAGAAAAAGCAGCAGGCAGCATTGAAAATTTCACAGCATCTATAATTCTTCTTCTGCATGAAGGTGCAGTTTTCCTTGTCATTGGAAGTGATCATATAACCATAGTTGTCACAAAAAAATAGAAATAAATAGACCTATCTGTCATCAGTTGGTCTTCAGAGTTGAAAGACTTGCAATATTTTAAATTACTAGGGATGTTTTTAAGTGCTATTATCAAGTTCTGATTTTAGAACTTGCCCTCTGTTTATTTAAATTCACATCCAAAGATAACAAAAAATAAGCAGAGTTATTTAAAAAAACTTCTTGTGAGTTCATTTTCTCTTATGATAGTAATTTTCCTTCTAAGGTATATCGTCTATTTTCATTATTTTGCAACTTAGTGTCCACCTTACTCAAATCTAAACACTGGTCCTTTGATTTCACTCATTTGTGTAAATCTGCACAGGCAGAAGCTAACACTTAGCTGTATCAAACACATGTGGTAGATAATGGGGAAAACATTAAATTTCTTATGGTTTTTCTTTTAGGAATGGTGCAGGCATTGCACTTTTTGTTTTTTCTACAAGTAACCAAACAAAGTCTGAGTAAGTATCTAGAAATTTTCAAGCCAGGTGCTGACTCTAATGTTAAAGTAGGTAATTGTCCTGGAATTTTTTTCCCCTCTGCCCTCACTAAAAGAATACTGTGTATTTTCTAGAGAAATGTTCTGAAGGATTGACAGGATTTTTAAGTGTATTATCCTCACATTCACTTTTATTTGTCTCATGGCTTATAAAGACTAGCCAGACTTGAACTGTTCTTCGTTTTTGGAACAGTATCAAAAGCTACTAATCCAGATCTTACTAGAGGTCCTAAGGGATAAATGTACTTTTCTCTCCTGATTTGTATCATAAGTATGCTATAACCTTTCTGCAGAGATCAGCTGCTTTACAGGTTAATCTTTCATTATCTTCCTAACCATTAATGAAGCAATTGATTATGAGAGAATGTATAAACAGTTAAAATTTGAACTTTTTTTGCTACCACTTCAGATGAGCTGTATGTATTATGCTGGTAGAACAACTGTGAAAAAGAACAGGGTTTAACAACTCTTTTTACCCATTTTATTCAAAAGCAATATCAAGATGAGTGATGTGGCTTGCTTTTTAATGTTTCTTTTGCTTTACAATTATTTTAAAGGATATTCAGTTGGCACAGGAATAGCATGCAAAAATAGTCATGTGTAAACAGTAGAAATTAGTTTCACAGCAGTCCTTTGTATGCACCTGTAGGAGAAATAAAGCAATACTTTCAGCATGAGAGAAAATTACAAATATTGCCTATAAACCTTTGTTTAAACAAAAGCTCTCATTTTCAAAAATTGTCTAAATATTTTCAAATCAGTAGCCTTTTCTCCATAGAGTTTCTTGTGTATTATAAACTCTGGTGCAGCACAGATGCTTGAATGCTGTCATTATTTGTCTTACATAAGATATTTTATATATGTTACAAGTCTTTCATATGTGAAGCTATGCCATAGAAGATAGTTGTAGGAGGAGAGACTGATAGACAACCAACCTTTGGCATGAAATATCCTGCCTGGAATTCAACTCATGAAACATTAGGCAATAAACAGCCATTAAAGATTTCAGCAGTAATTTAGTTAATAGCAAGAGTTAGCTGATGGTAAAGAAATAGAAATAGCATAAGTTAAAGGACTCCATTCTAAAGTGGTCATCTAGAATAGATTGCTGTTGTAGGTGTTGATATTGACAATTGGCAACATTTGTGCAGCTGAATATAGGCAAGATGTATCCAGAATTGATGAGTCCCAGAAGAATTTGGATCAGGTTCCCTCAAGCAGAGGTAGAGAACCGAGCTTCTCTTTGATCTGGAGTAACTATCCAGTTAAATACTGTCAAAGAAGCATCTCTTAAAGCACATACTGACTTTCATCATTTAAGGAACGTATGGGGAGGAATACTGAGTTTGTGAGCCCAGCAGTGGTTATCCCTGTGCCAGAATCTTGCCTGCCTGCTTTGCTCAGAACCTGCAGTCCCTGAGTGTGCTCAGAACGAGAGGCTGTTTGGCTGGAAACACACCTGTGGTACTTCAGAGCCCTGGGGAAGTCATGTTCTGCTGGTGTTAGGCAACACTGCTCTCTGGGTTTTGAGGTGCTCGGTTTGCCATTTAGGCATTTCAGAAAATGGCACATGAACACTTAATGTCCCGTTTGGGATCTCTGTGTTAATGAACTAAATCTGTTCTAGCTCTTCCCTAAATCAAGTGGGCATAAAAAGTCTTTGGCATGTTATTTCTGACTTATTTGGGGTGGGATCCTTGCCATGCCTTACTGCATTCTGAAATGATCATCATAAGAAACTAATTCTTTACTCCTTGTAAAAAAAGATTTTATTTTGGTTGGTGTTTTTCATGGTTTTGTTTGGGCGTTTTTTGGGGGATTTGGATTGGTTTTTTGAAGGATTTTTGTTCATTTTTTCTTGTTTTTTTTTTTTTAGGGGAGTGTTTGTTTTGTTAGGGGTTTTTGTTGTTTTGTTTATATTTTTGTGGTGTTTTTTGTTAAGGATGTATATCCAGAGATTGTGAGTACATTTGAATATGTCTATAATACATAGAAATATGCAATGGTACAGCACTTTGCTTTGGTCACTAAAATCAACAATTGTGGTTTAGTCATTGAAGTTGTGTTAAAACTTTGCACACTGTAGACTACTGTGTACTCTATGCAGTTACGTTTACACTCTGAGTTCAGGAAAAATAATGGGCTAACTTTGGGTGGTGCACTTAAATTAGTCACTTGAAACTAGGAACATATTAGTTTAATGCTTCCTGTTGCATCTCTTATTCTTCAGTCCTCAGTGATGGTTTTGGAGAAGGGTCTTGGGAGGCTGGGAACCCTCACTTAACACAGGCCCCTGTCTTGACATTTGCAGAATGTTGTAATAGCCTCATTAATGATCCATACCTTTTCTTCCCTCAAATAATTTCATACGGAATATTTAGAAGGAAAGCCATGCCCCTGATCTCCTGACATTAATTTTGGTCTCTGTTGGCAAGCCGGGGACTATTTTCTTTGGATACATTTGCTTTAGTCCTAGACCCCAATAACCAATAACAATAAAAAAATAAGTGTGGGAAGGTGAATGATAAAGAACAAAATAGCATACAGAAAACGAATATTTGTGGAGCAGTTCAGATGTCAATATTTGATGCCATTATCTTCTCTCTCAGGTCATTAAATGGCTGATGATACTGAAATGGAGCAAAGAACTGCTTTGATGGTGTTTTGCCTGTAACTATTATGTTTCCCTTCCTAGACTGTTTGCAGAAGCGTTGGGTGGAGTTCTTTCTTGCCCCAAAGAAAACTTCCTTTACAATTTAATAAATAGCTATTAAATGCCCAATGATTTTCAAACTTTCTGGATATTTATGGGCTGACTCACTCTACTCAATACTATACAAATGTACAGACATTTGAATGGAAGACAGTTTTTTTTTCCATCTTCTAGAGGAGACAGTATATAAGAAGGAACAAATAAATATTGAATAAAGCATGTGAGTTTTAACATTAAACTGGGAAATGTGAAAACACTAAAGTAGAATGGTAATGAAGTAACAAGAAAGGTAACACTATGCCAGTTAACTGCAATGGTACCAAAACTAGTGGAAGGTCAGTCTGTAAAGCTGTGATCTAATAAATGTAGTAAAAACTTACTGTAATATGGGCTGTCAAAAAAGACTTGAAATATGCAATAAAAATATATTTAGGAGTGTGTATATTTTAGAAGGAGGAAGTGCCTGGAAAGAACAATTATGCCAGGAATTTCAGTAAAATGTCAGTACCTTTTGGGGCTGGATTTAAAACCAGTGCTGGAGTGCATTTTAGGTGTACAGCAAAGTTTTAGAATATAATTTGGTGCAGTGAAAAAATTATAGGATTCTTGACATATAAACATGGTGTTGTCATCTAAATTTCTTAAACTGTCGGGGCGACTGCAATGTTTGTGTCCTTCCCATTCTCATGTGTCCTTTCCATTTTCAGTGAATGAGTGCAGCTCCATCAAATTCTGCTCATCTCTTCTCTCTGTCCCATAAGATGTTTCGAAAAATATCAGCTGGTTTGTTTCTAGGAAGTCTTTTAGCCTAATGCAAGTTACAGGTGATGCACTGAACACTCTACTAAGGCTTTATGAATGTACCAAAATGATGATATAAGCAAGAAATCAAATAATAATAAACTGACCTACTAGACAAAATTTGGGATAGATGAAATTCCTCCCCAAATTCAAAATAAGGAAGATGATAGTTCCTTGCTTTTGAGCTGTTGAGCTGAAGAGGTAAATATTACAAGAGTCCCCCCTGCTCAAGAAATCCCAGCCTCCTAGAAGGAGCTTCAAAGGTTCATGTTCCCCGTTTTGATCCAACAGAGTACTGTACTTGTAAATCTGTACATCTAACCTGTAATGATTTCACAATTTCCACAGACAATCTATTCTTGTATTCAAATAGGTTTATGCTTAGAGAGTGTTCATATTTAACTAAATTTTTCTTGGAGTGTAGTACCATTTTGTTCTTACATATTGAGGACATAGAAAGTAGTTTATTTCCGTTCTCTTTACAACGGCTTCTTAATATTGGAGGTCATTCTTATATTCCAGCTTCATTAATTTTTCTTCTATGAACAATAAATCTGGTTGTTTCTGTAGGTTATGATTATTAGACATCTGGGTGCTACTCTGTGAGATCTCTCTAAGTGGCCAATTTTTTTTAAATGCAAGGCCCAAAACTAGACTCAGCGGGGAGAACCAGCTATGCCAATCCAAAAGAATTATTCCATGTGGCTTGCAAAAATATTTCTCTTTATATTTCTCAGTATGATAGCCTTTTACCAGTCAGCTGGCATCAACAGCTTAGTGTCACCTGAGAATTCATTATATGCCTTAGATTTTTTCCTTTTACAGCTACCACCCTGCCACTAGTTTCCCATCTAGTATTTTTGCAATTCTTCATTCTGCCTCACTGAAGAGCATTGCATAGTGGTTTTTTTTCATAGTATATCCCATCCTGTTTCATTCAGACCACTTTGTCAATTATTTGTTTTCTAAACCATTTTTTCATTATGATGCCTGTGAATTCAATAGATATATCCTCTGCTCTGTCACTATGTCATCAATGAAGTATGAAGACTATTGATGTAGTGCTGTGTCTATATCTGTTGATTGTCATATACCTTCCAGTCCTACAATGAACTATTGATAACTGCTCCCTGTGTGCACTTCTGAAACTGGTATTGCACAGGTCTTGGAATAGATTTGTCTGTACCGTTCTTTGCTTATCAAAATGTCTCTTGAAGCAATGCCAAAAGTATTTTTTAAGTTAGTATATTTTCTGCTATTTTGGTTTTTATAAGGCCTTATTCTTAGAAAGAAAATTGAATAGGATTTGTTCTTGAGAAATATATGTTGGCTGCTGTTCCTCTTCATGTTTTCTTTCAGGTTTCTAAAATTCTTAATTTCTTCCAGTATTGTTTCAGGTACTGAACATAAGCTGAGTAGTTTATAATTCCTTGTGTCTTCCTTGTGCCACTTTCTAGAGATAAAGGTTGTACTTGACATTTTTAAATCTTCTGAAATGTCATTGTTCTCTCAAAATTTTGAAAGATAATTACAAACGCTTCTGAAATTGTTGTAGTCTGTGTTTCGTGTACTCTGAGGCAAATTTCCTGAGATTCAGTCGATTTGGCAACATGTAATTAAACCAGATACTCCCTCCTCTGTTCTCAGTTGATTACTTGTCCCTCAGTTAAAAAAGTTAGCTGCCTGATACCGTACCTGGTGAGTGCAGTAACCCCTTCTGAGTTCTCCAGTACCAATGAGATGGGCTGGTGCTTAGGAAATCAATATGGACTGATCTTCAGTGTTCTTCTATCTCCTTAATCCAAATCTGAACCCCTGCTTAAAGATGAATTTCATGCTCAGATAGGACTACTCTCTCTCCAGAGAGCCATCAAAACTTTTTCTAAAACCTGGTACAATCTTCCTCAAGGTGCCTGAAAAAACATTGGTTTCATTTTGTTGATTTTTTTTTTTTATTAGGGATTTTTTCTTTTACTGAAGTTCAGTCGCTGAAACAAAGCATGCCTCTAAATTGTCATTAAAGGTAGGAGCAAGACCTGTGATTCAACCACCTCTTCGTAGGGAACTCAATCCACCTGCCTAACATAAATGCTCAGGTTTTTCTGATACATGCTACAAAATCCAGAACACCCTTTTAGGACAGAACTTCGGTCTTTGAGTGTCTGTTCATTTCAGGTGTCTGGTACCAGCTGAAATGTCCTACTACATCCTGCTTGACTTCAGCTGGAAATTCAGAATGTCACACATCTCCCCTATGTCTTCTCCTGTATTTGACTGCTCAGGCAGATATCCCAGGCTTGGCAAAGATGTCTTAGGTGCAGCCTGGCACCTACATTTAGGCAGCTGATTTCCTCCATACACACACACCCCCCCCATAGCCTGCCTATTAGGTGTCTGATGTATAACTTAAATCCCACTCTAGATTTCATAATGATGGAATTATTACTGGCTGGAAATAATCCTACTTCTCATGAAAAGTGCTTGCATGCCTTTTCTTCAGAAAATGTTTTATGATTGTGTGTATTTGACTATTTTCCTGTATTCTTTAGTACTGGGGTAATTAAATAAGACCATCCCTCCCCCAAGCTGGTTCTAAAACTTAATCTTCTTGCTGCTCTTTTGTATATGAAGTCATAATCTTCTAGTTGTGATACCTAAACTGGTTGCTGTGGAAATAATTACATTGTTACAAACCTGATTAAGAGTTCAGGTGCAGAAGCAGCAGGAGAAACAAATTATTGAAAATAAATATTCTACCTTACCATTAATATCCTTGGTAAGGAATACAATATTAAAACACAATTGTTACTAAAAAGAATATATTTTTCCAAATTTCTCCAAGATGTGTGATTTTTTTTCATCCATCATCAAACTTTTTCCTTCCATAATTTTATGTAAGTATCTTTAAGATAAAAAGAAACAAAACAGAGAATATCTGTAATACAATGAACAGAAGTGTTACTAATATATATTCTGAAGTAATAGAAAAATCCCTGAGCTACAGTTGCTGCTGGCATGAATTATTTCTCTCCTCTTGCTGCAGATTAAAACATCCAAAAGTATTTTTCTCTTAATCCCTTTTTTTCAGGTTGGTGATTTTTTTTTTTGAGAAAGCATATGGTTTTCTTCATGTGTGATAAGCCTAAAATAATTATGAAAAAAATTTTAAAAAGATACATAAGCCCTAAATTATTAAGAAAAATTTTAAAAAAGTGAAACTAGAACACTTTAATAGAAAACTGCAATAGGGGAAAAAAATCTTAATTAGCATCCCAAAAGCACTTCTTACTTAGGTTAAAATGAGTAATGTTGCTCATTTATTATCGTGTGTAAATAATATTGGCAGGCCTATCTCTTGTATGCTGAGAGCACCACTGAACATTCAGTCACAGAGGTTTACTCTAAGACACTTTGACAACTTGCAGACATTTTAACCCAGAGACAAATATCTGTCTGACCACTAATGATTCTGATGCATGGTAAAGCAGTAGCTGAGCTGAAACAGTAAGAGGAGTAGATAAAGCTACTAAATTAGAGCTAGCAGTCAGATTCTTGAAAGCATTGCTTGCAGTTTCTCTGTAGTAGGTGCACACACTAATTGTGAAGCCTGAGATCCAGACTCCCAAGTGTATATGATTTATTTGTACTTAAAAAGTATATCATGTTGATGTCCTGTGCAATACTTTGGCTAAATGGATGAGTCAGGAGGAGATGAAGTCTGAGGGTTTCATTTGATCAGGTGAGCTTAGCAAACAAATGTTAGAGAATCAATGCTTTCAGTAAGTCTTTAACACTTAACTGAACTGGCTGATCAACTGTAATTAATGTATCTTATGTCATGAGTGGAATTAAGAAATTAAATACACTTCATCCTGTAACTGTAAAGGAATACTACACTTGCTGTTTGAGGAAAACCGTATTCAGCACTCCACTGAGCAGTAAAGGAGCCTCTTCCCAACATGGAGGAATTTACATTGCACTCAGGTTAACTTGTTCCTGTTCCTTTTGGTTGTCAGTATTTTTTCTCCTCTGTAGCTCTGTTAGTCTACCGCTTCTCTGTCAGTGCAGCTTCAGCTCCAGCTGCAGGAGATGTTTTGCAGACATGCACAAAGAATGAGTCCCAGGGATCTGAGAATAAAAAGGCAAAACGAAACGTGGAGGCTGGAAAGAGACAGAACCTAAAAAATGTGGGAGAAAGGGGCTGTTATGAATCATCTGTTTCATCTGTGCAAATTTATATTCTGGACCAGGTATTAAAGACAAACTTCTGAAAATCATAGCAGTTTAAGCTGTGCTAGACTCCCTCCCCTGTTGCTGGCCACAGCACAAGGCTGTATTTCTAGCCTTAGATTTTGGGTAGCAGCACCTAATCACTATAAATCTGCATCTTCCGGAGTGACCTGGCTTAAAAAAAAATCTCTCCAAGTTTCTGTGCAAATTACAAGACTGGAAGATTTATTTAAGAGGAACAAACTTTACCATTCCTCCCAATGCGTATAGGCAATGTAAAATTTCTAATAATCGTGGAGCAATAGTGACCAATCTCCCTTCCTCAAATTTCAACAGATGAAATCTATGTGTAATTGACCAAGGAAGCTAAAATGTGGAAAAAATTTCAGCTTATTGACTGCATTGTCAGTCAAGTAATATTGCCACACATTTATTAGGAGCATATTTGGGTGTGGAGCACTTAAGGAAAAGTAATAATCTGAGCTCCTTTTGATTTGAAAAATGTAAAATCCTGACTATGTAGTACATCTTGATTTCTCAATTTAATGATATGAAAAGATTAGGCCAAACCTTAACATATATTAAATTGACTTAAATTGAATTTGTATAGATAAAATATATTGTTTTTTTAAGTTATATACCAAATTTTGATTCAAGTTTAGGAAGTGTTTGGTCATTGCAACCGGCTTGTTCACACATGCCTTAATTGCTCCCTTGGGATCTTGTCTTTAATTTGTGATTGCTGGCCCTGGTTGTCAGTGGTGCCTTTTAAATTTGTGACCTCTAGCATTGCCAAGAGAACATTCATCATTAACTTTCCTGTCACTGCTTTAATTTTGAGCGTTCTGTTGTTTCTTCTTTTTAGTTTCGTTTTATCAAAGTCAAAATCAAACAAAAGCAGCTCGTTATTGGTTAGCAAGAAGTGCAGTCCAGTAAGAGTGGGTCTGTAGAGTGCAATAGCTCTGCTGAGGACCTGAAGTGTACCTTACATGCTTTCACTTAGGCTGTAGTGATTCTGTGAACTATATTTGTCTTAGATACTTAAGGTAAAGTCTTGGACTGCAACTTTTCACTTGCTGCAGTTTAATTGGAAGGAAATGCAAGTTGTGCCTGCTGTCTGATACATGACATGAACCAAAGCACCACAGGTGTGGAGACTGCAATATTCTCTTCAAAAATCTCCTTCTCAGTCCAAACCAAAATTGTGAAGTAACTCACCCAAGGATTAAACATATATAGGACCTCAACAAGGCAAAAATACCTGGGGAAAAAAATCTGTTTTTCAGAAGAAAAAGGGTCCCATGATTGTTGATAAAAGCATAGCAACTCCAAAATGTCAGCCTGTGTTCCAGGTGCTGTTCAGCTGTGTGAAGAGTCATGCAACAGGACTGAAAAACTTGCTTAACTCTGTACTTGGTGGATGGTGTTTTGCTCTGCCTTGAGGATGCTAGGAAACATTTCTAGGCACCCCTGGAAAGCCTTCTTGCAAGGGTCATTAAGCAAATCAAGTAACTAGGGAATCTCCCAGATCTATTAAAACTGAATTCAGGGTACTCAGCTTGAAAGAGAAAAGGACTTTGCATTGTGCTTGGCAAAAACGGTACAGTAACATGACAAGCATGGAATGACCTGTCCACTTGTTTGATTTGCTGATAATCTGAAATCTGGGTGCTTTCTGAGCAGGAAATTGCATCTGTGTCAATATGTTCTGCAGACATCTTATTTGTCCAATAACTCCTGAACTCCTATAGAATTTTGCCACCCAAATGAAATGTGCCAATGAGCCAAACACAGAGTATCTACTTTTTCAAGTCATTGCTTGATGTTATGCTTTCTGATTTTTGCAATATAAGATATGCTTTCCTAGCAAGAAGTACAGTGGAATGAAAGTGAATATGTAGAATGAAATGATTCATGTTGATGACCTGATAGCCTACAATATGCATTTGAAGGGATTTTGCATCAAGCTAATAGTAGTTACAGGCACACCTGTTAGTGACTGACTCATTTTAGGTGAGTATATGGAGTGCATCTGTCAGTTTATTTTCCTTTTAAAGGAATCTATTTAATGTGCATTGAAGCTCCTCTGTAGTGTGAACCAAAGAGGATATTTGGTTCAAGTGCTCTCCAGATCAAAACAAAACACTGATGTGGATTCTCATTATTAGTAAGAGTTCCCTACTCTGCTCTCTGCTATTTGTCATTTTCTAGATCTGCCTCACAATTTCCTCAGTAATCTTTTCCTAGCTGAAGAGCCCTAGTTTATTGGTTTCCTCCTTGTATGAAAGTATTCCATTCCTTCAAACATTTGTCACCTTCTTAAATTTGTTGTCTCCTTGGGAACTGAACTCTAAAAGTCAAATCCTTCGCCACTACAAGACCTCTCTGACTGTGCTGCAGTAGGGCTGAACAAGTGAATTGCTCTGCCCCACTTCTGGGTTGCTGGAAATGAAGGTATATCTCATTCTTATTCCTTAGCTTAGTACCTGGTCAGTGTGGAGTAGAAACCTCATTCAAATACTGGGACAAAGTGGAGGAGAAGTGGAAGGAGGCAGTCAAGTAACGGGCAATTTGTGAGATTCAAGAAATAGCAAAAATGACAAGGTGAAATTCGAGTATGTTTAAGGGAAATGGAAAGGAGAGAGCAGGGAGATCTAATGTCACATTTTTCCTTCAGAATGTGGAAGGAAAAAAAGCAATATTCCTCTGCATAATATCTGTCAAACAGACTTACAAAACCTGCATCCTGTTTGCATAATTGGTTCTGTTAGGTTGTGCCTATGTTCACTGCTTGCTTTGAGGCAGAGCTCACAGGTCATCCCCATGTGTTGCACATCAGAGAGCTGAGTCACAGAGCTGTTTGTATTTTCAGAGGAAAACAAGAAAATCTCCAAAGCACACCCTCTTCATAAATGTCTGAATCAGGTGCAAGCCAAATAGAGTCCACCCCTTTTTGGAGAGTAAGGGTCATTACCAATGACGGGTCCTTTGGATCAGTCAGTTCCCATGTCCTTGGTGCAAGCACCCAGTCCAGGGAAGTGGATTAACCTCATCTGAGGTAAAACTCCTGTACCAGATATATCATTGCAAGGGCCACAGTGCCATCTGTTTTGATTAGCTGATCCTCTTCTGTTGCTCCAATTCACTTGTTAACATATATGTACCCTGCAAAACCAACTGATAATTAGCTTGAAAGTCCAGTGCATCTAACATTTTGAGCAGAGCTCATTATGGTTTCACAAAGCATATGTGACATTTACTTTCGTTTGTTTGTATACAGCAAAAAAGTGACTTTTAAAAGAGCATTAGACTCCTGTAAATAGGGTCTGGAAAGGCACATGCTCAAATGTTATAAATGTCAGCATTATGGCTGCAGAAGTGCCCAGCAGTCACAGCTGCAAGTCAAGTCAGTCAGATTAATATGACACATATATTAATGCTCTTAAAACTAAGGTGCTGCATAGCTTTAAGAAAAAAATGTAGTGTATAATCTGGATGGTTTTCATTTCTCTTTAGCAAAGTGCGAATTGCTGTTAGTTCTCTAGCACTTTCAGAGCCAGTCTGGTGTCAGGGAAATGAGTATCCAATGTGGTATAAGCATAAACAGGTAGCTCTGAGTTTTACCTTCTTGGTCATGGAGTAATCTGTACCAAATTGCAAGCAGAGCATTTTCGAATTGCAGCCAAGTTATTGCAGGAGTGAGAACAACAGCCCTAAATAAAAACCAAGTTGTTCTGCTGGGCTGCTGTGATCATGCCTACCCTCCCAATGGAATGGTGCACTAATGCTGTGAGGGCTGCTTGGTCATGGTTTGATGTTCTTCTGCCCCACCAGACACAGACTCCACTGGCACTTCCCATCCTGAGCCTGTCATTTCTTTTTCACTAAAAAACCTTTTATCATGACTCCCAATGTTTGCCTGTTGTGTCCATGCTTAAACATGTTATCTTCCTGTGATGAGGGCCAGAGATGAGAGAAACATGCACGGAACTGATGTTCTCAGCTTCTCTGTTACGTCCAGATATTTTTTCCAGCACTAATATTATCTGAATTGACAGTATCATCATGTCAATTTTTAATTTCTGTTTACAGGCATACTGTGGAATTCTTAATTTTGCCTAGCAGTGAGATTAAGCAGGGCAAAGTGAGCCAAGAGCGTTGGCTTCCAGTTCTCCTGTTGTCTGTAATTTGCAATTTGCATTAATGTTCCCAAGATGGATTTTGCAGTAGTGGACACAAATTAAAAATATACATGCAAATTTATCTAAGTATTATTTGGGTCTAATGGGGTTTTCGGGGGTAGAAAAATACAGTGTACGTCAGGTTATGAAGGGGCCTTCAATGAGAATTTTTTATACCAGAAGCAGAAACATAATATGCTTTTTCAGAGAGGTACTTCTAAAAAAAGATGTTTAAATTAATCTTTTGTTTATGTAGTTTCAGAATAGAATTATAAATCAAATTGTTCTGAATACTTTTGTAAGTCAATTAGAAGACATGTAAATATTTTTGTGTGGAGATGAAGTTTTTCTGATCTCATTTTAATTTGCCATAGTAAATTGACTCTTTTTTTTATTTGCTTCTGGTTTGCATAATACTTATGCTTGAACTGTTATTGTGTTCCAAAGGAGGGTTTGCAGGTGGTATCAGCACATTGATTTTTTTTCATGACATATCAACTGAAATGCTTTCATTAGGTAGCTTAAAGATAGCATTTTGGTAAGCACACTCATGCCAAAGTATCAGGGTGTTTTTTTAAGATGTAAAAATCTTAATTGCTCTGTCACTGTGAATGTTCAGCTATAATAATTAAAAAGAACTCCATATTTGATTTTGTATTTTTTCCTATTTTAATCCATTGTGTAAACAAATTCAGCAATCCATATTGAAAGGTAATCAACTTTGTGGGAAAATGTTATACCCATTCATCTAACAATATATAATCTGTGTGCCAGACAGTATTGTTGCAAGGTGCTACAAGAAATTAACTCTATTAGTAAGAAATACTTGGTATGTCAAGCATCACACAAATTTTTTTGATCAATTCGTTTCTGTATTTTGTTTTATCTTGATGTGATCCTTTATTTGTTAAGAAAAATCTGATGAAATGTGAAATTCTCATTTAAATCTGCTTTGTTGAAGCACATGCTTTTTTAATTACATGCCTCTGTTCTTCACGGTCTCCTGACAGTTTGACTTTCACATGAATCTCAAGCCATGCCACCCCAGTTTCATCAGTGATGTCAGTCCTAAAGCCCAGCTGCTCTTCTGTCACTTTTGTTGTGCCTTTGCATGCCTCTGCAATGCACTGATTATGTTCCCAGTGAAACACATCAAGAACAGCCATCTGCTTATGCAAACACAACAAGAAAACCTCTCTCATCTTCTTGTCGCTTGAAGCAATTCTACTACCATGTCTCTGCTTCGTTGTTTGTGCAAAAAAGTCAGTTGAAAAGGAACAAAATATCCCCAAGTTATTTCCTCAGTGTTTTCCAAACTTGTCCATTCTTGATCCGGAGTTTTCATACTCTGAGTGTGGGCAGTCTGCATCTCAGCAGGGGCTGTGCTGCCACTTGAACAGCAATTATTCCCTTGAGTGACTCTGGAATATGTGTGATTCTAAATCAGTCTCTTCTTCACAACAGCTGTACATGCAAAAGTTTAGGTAAACACCTTGGTACAGGTGATTATACCATCCCAGCCGTGTAATAAGTCATGTGCCTTAACACTGTGGACAGAATCATCTGTATTTATGTTTAAAAGATGTGGTAGTTCTCTGGTCAGTTGAGTGAAGAATTGCTGTTATCTGAGACTGAAAAACATCCCCAAAGCAGAAAATCATGACGTCAAGTTAGGCCCAAATACACTGCTTTTCTGGAAGAGAGTGGTACCCCCAGATCTCAGGAGATAGACCTCATTTGTTTTCAGAAAAATGGCCTTGGAATTTCTAAAAAAAGTGTGTGCATGAAGAAAGAAGTGAGAAAAAATTTAGATTTGAGGGAGCAGTAGGAGTAGATGGATGTCTTAAAGAGGATCCACAGAGGCACTAGCTATCCTGCTGCCATAGAGACATCCACAGCTGTCACCACTTCAGGATATAGAATAGTGCATCCTTAGAGACAGAACCCTTACTTATTGGACACATGCTCACTGTCCAAAAGTGGCTCATAGAGGAGCAGTGTTTGCTGTCACAGCACAAAATGTCCGTGCAGGACAGTTATGTGGAGACCAGAAATCCCTGTCTCAAGGGGGCCTGTGGGCAGCAGCCGCCTTTTTATCCTGACACTTAAAATGGAAAAAATGTACTTTGAATTGTCAGGCTATCATCTTAGATGGACAGCTCATGTATTTTTCAGGGACAGGGTATAGCAAAAGAGAAAGGGGTCAGTGAGGGGATATCCTAATTTCACCTGCTAATAAGAAGAAAAGTTCATGATATGATGAATCAATTATCTCACTGTCCAAAAAAGATTTTAAATATAAGCTTCAGCATGCAATCAATGCAAATCTTAGCGCAACCACTGCAACTCTTCTTTAAAAAAAAAAATGTAGTTTGAAATACATTTTTTTCATCTACTTCTCAGCATTAGTCTTTCTTTCAATTTCTGTTATTTTATGTAATCAATTATATTACATCTAATTATGTGTTAAGTGTAAGTACAAGTCATCAGAGGAGTAGGCCTTTTAATCACAAAATAATTATGAAGTTATTGTGCTGTAGAATTACATTCATCCTCATTTAGGAATACCACATGGTGTATGCATAAGTAAAATTTCTTTTGAAGCTCAGTGTTTTCATAATTTCAAAATGTCAAGAATAATTAGTCTAAATTATATATTTCATCGCCTTACATATACAGAATGCTTACAAAACCTTGACATGGAACTGTGTAGATGAGTTTCATTTTGGTTTCCTACCAAGCAAAAAAAGCCCTTGACACAAGAGTCAGAATTTTTTGCCTTTTCAAACGTTTGGGTTTATATATTTATTTTCAAAGTGTCTTTTAGGAGGGCGAAGTTTGTAGCAAAATTGCAACATTGGTAGCACTCAAGATCATGAAGTAGTGCATGGCTGTTGCAGCATTTTATTTAGCAAACCAGTGGCATGAAGCTGCAGGACCAGACAGAGTAATGTGTGTCTGTTCTTTCAGCCCTGCTTTGAAATGCTGCCGCTTGCAGCCACGCGCGGCAATTCTCGGAGCAGTTATGATCAGGGATACTTCTCAGCAGCTTCAAAGAGCAGCTCCAAGCTAGCCCACCAGCAAATGGGCTTGTTGACTTGACGGGCAGAAGAGCCCCAAACCCCTGCAGTCAGTTTTTGTTCCTACTGACTACCATATTTCAGATCGTGCTCATGGTTGACAAAAAATTTGCAGCAAGTGATTAGTGCTGATGAATGTTTCCTAGTCTTTACACTTAGCACAGCCTTATTACATCTCCATTGTAGTCATTCAAGCAAACCTTTTAGTTAAAGGTTTGAAAGGAAATTATTTGGATTGAAATCCCCATTTTGTAATACACATGAGTTTTGAAACTTGTAGCATTGTAGCTTTGTTCTAAATGTGGGCGCAGCAGGAATTGAAAGTTTGAGGATAATTGCTGTCGTAAAAATCTATAATCTAAGTAATAACTTGAAGGATTTCAAACTGTAATACAAATGACCAAAAAATAGCTGTAATAGTAATATTTTGAATTGTTACACTAATTCATCTGTGATGAAAAGCTTATATTTTATTGATAGTGATTTTCAGAACAGTAGCCTTCAGCTATCATTTTGAAAGAACCTTTCATTACAAACTTCAAGGAGTAATCTCAATCTTTGACTCTTTCAGAGGAAGTTAACTTGTTTGGCATAATGTGCAAAGAGATAAAGCCCCTCATTAAAGAAAATAAACTGAATTACCATATTCCTGTTTCTCTGTATACCAATACAAACCTTTCAGATAGGACCTGGGGCAGGAACATTTATCATTTGCAGATATCAAGAGATACTGACAAATTGTTGGTCACTGGAAATTAAGAAATTCTTGGGTTTTTAATGCGTTCTTATGTGAATGAGATGCTTAAAAGTGATCACAATATTACTGTGGCTGAACAAATGTATTTCCAGTTTTTTGTGGCAAAGAGTGAGAAATTAAATGTTCAAAAATGCCAAAGGTTCACTGAAAGAAACTGGATAACAATCTGTCCCAACGCCTGAGTGATGATTTCAATTATGATTATGATTGTTGTTGTCAAACATTTACTTCAGTAAAAGTAGGTATGTAGGTCAGTGAAAACTGCATGACAGATTTGATCTAACCTGGGAATCTCTCATGCTGTGCAAAAAAACCCACCAGAGAAATAAAATGAATGAATGAAGGAAAACTATTATTTCTCTTGTTCGGCTGCCAAATAAATACAGTGTTCCTACATTACAGAATATCAAATATATCAAAGATCATGCTTTAGACACTCTACAGAAAAAAATGGTATGCTCTCAACAGTTTTTTTTTTTCCATTTAAATGGAATTTAAATTTAGTTGAGAACCTGCCCTGAAGGTTACTGGTTAACATAGTGCTAATAAGAAGGGGAGAATTTTGCATGTTTTCCTCTTGAGGGAAAAGATGGTTTTTTTCAGAGATCTCACAAGGGAGGTTCAAAGAACTATGAAGGAGAGAAAAAGTGAAATCAAATTCTTTAGGTAAAAAAAAAATCAAAACCAAAAATCCCTTAACAAAAGTCTTCAGAGTAGTTTGCTGGAGCTGTCAGTTGAGAACTGTAAAAGAAACCAGTCGTCTGCACTAATTGTTTTGCACTGCTTGAAAAATATATTATTTTTCAAGGAAAAACTTGAATATACAAAATCACAATAGTGAAAGATACATCTGGTACCTTGGGAGATTCTTTTTTCTGTAGAAAAGGTTGAAGATGAAGGATGTATTTTTTAAATAGTGAACACCTTTTTGGTTTTATTTTGTCTGAGCTCCTTTTTAAATTTAAGGTAATTGAATCTTACTGAAAAAAACCCCAAACCTGAAAGCTTTAATCCAGCTTTTGAAAGATAAGCCCTATGTCAGTAGTATGAAACCTGGGTTTTACTTACTTTAACCAGGCCTGCTGGCAGCTACAGCTGATGAGTTAAAGTGCTTATATAATTCAAATTTTGCAATTTAAGTACTAAATTGAGTACTAAAATGCTACCAGTAGAATTTTCTTTTGGATACAGAGAAAATGTTATTGTTAATGAGTAATCAAGCTTTTGAAAATATTTTTCATATAATTCTGTTTGTCTCTTGAGTACTTTTTAGTCTTTAATACTATTACTTAATCTTTTTGATCATCAAAATTCTGTTATTCAACATGACTTCTGACAGTATTAGTACAAAAAAAATGATTGGCAATGAGTTTGAGTCTGTCATGCAATTAAAATTCATTCTTTTATTAATTAATGAAAAGCATGTAATAAGCAAGTATGTTTCAATGTGCTTATTATTGCCCTAATTAAACATAAAAACTTTTTATAGTTGTAATGAGAAATTGATGATATGATGAATTGATCATCTTCTGCAAGCAGTGCTTAATGGACTAGTTTTTCTTCAGTTTTCTGCCTCCTTCTAGCAGGAAACTTACTAAAGGCATGCTGCTTTAAATACCTTGATGATAGCATTACCAAAAACTTACATATGAAATTCTAGTATAATTAGAGAATATACACCTATACATGGTTAAAGGCATAAACACAGACAGGCTCACATATGTATGTGTACATCCATGCACCTCTCAAAAAACACATTTCTGTAATTAAAGAGGAATTAAATTCTATTTAGATTAAATCTGTGTGAAATCTGTCTATTTAGATTACATCATCAAATGAAGTTAAAGATTATAATAAAAAAGGAAAGTGCTTGTAATATCCAGACTGGTTTGGATATTGATGAAAGCAAAATCCTCATTGTTCAAAAGAGTGCTTATTGATGGGAAGAGTTAAATGACTGTGCAAATCTATTTGGTTTAGTTCAGCATCCCCAAAGCAGGAAGACGCATATAGAGAAACTCTCTTGGAAAAACTATAAATAAAGGAAAAGCATTAATGTTACAATATCTTAAATCCCTGAAATCCATCTGAGGCACTCAGAATTGAGATGTACTGTGCAGTTCAAAGATGCTATAAAGTTTGAACACCATTAGCTCAGGCTTTGTTAAACACCTCCAAAACGTTAGACTCCTCTTCTGCTTGTAAGTATTAGTGTGGCAACAATGATATTCCATAAATAAGGACTGTTCTTTTGCAATGAGGAATAAGTCGCATAGTGCAGTACCTTTATTAACTAAATTTTTTAAAAGCCGAAAACACTGTGCAAGATCTCTTCATAGACCAGTCCAGGGTATGTGTGAATTTCCTGACTATAAATCAAAACAATAAATCAAGTTAAAATCTGTTGCGTTTGTGTCAGTGGAGACATCAGAGGTAGAGAACAATTAATGTAAAAATGATTTGAGCCTGCCTACACATTTCTTTTCACTTCTCCTTGACCTCTTCACCCCAAAAGTGATGTGAGTGTTAAAAACAGCAACAATTTGCTGCTTAATTAACAACAGCAAATATGCAACTTTGTGGATTTCTGAAGAGTGGAGATCAGAGTAGAAGTCCTACAACTAAACTTCTGTTCTGTTCCTGGACCAACATCCTTTGTTCCAAGCACGAACAAAGCATGTTGGAGAAGTACTAGCTGTCTACAGGTCCAACCAACAAATGAGAAGAGGCCTCATTTGGAGACAGGCACTGATTCTGCAGTAGTAAGGATATCAACATAGAAAGTGATGGTTTTGACAATGCTGATTCTTCACTGTTTTAACTGCTGCTTCTGGCTGTTTCACTGCCGTTCATTGAAGACTCTGTTTATTTTCTTTATTTGTAACTGTTACTCTGCCTTCTGTGGTAAAAAAATGTCTCTGAGTTGGTAACTTACACCCATCAATACCCTAGAAACAAGAAAGTTGTAGATACCTGATATTTGCAAGCAAGTTGCAGGTACTTCCTCTTGGATTTAGGGAGGTGTGCTGGTTTTGGCTGGGGTAGAGCTAATTTTCTTCACCATGGCTGGTATGGGACTACGTTTCTTATTCGTGCTGAACACAATCTTGATAATGTAGTGATGTTTTTTGTTATTGCTGAGCAGGGGTTACACAGAGCCAAGGCCTTTTCTGCTTTTCTTACTGCCACGTTGATGTGGAGACTGTGGGTGGTTGGGAGAAGACACAGCCAGGACAGGTGACCCAAACTGACAAAGGGATATTCCAGACCATAGACATCATGATCAGTATATAAAGTTGTGGGAAGAGTGAAGAATAGGAAGCATTTGGAGTGATGGAATTTTGTCTTCCCATGTTACACATGATGGGGCCCTGCTTTTCTGGGCCAAATGAATTCCTTGTTTAACTTTGCTTGCCTACGTGGCTTTTGTTTTTCCTATTAAACTGTCTTTATCTCAAGCCACAACTGCTCTTGCTTTTACCCTTCCTGTTATCTTCCCGGTCCCACTGGTGGTGGAGTGAACAGACAGCTGTATGGGGCTTGGATGTTGCCTGGGGTTAAACCATGACAGGAGGTTATTAAAGTATTTCTCTTGATAAAAACCTGAGAATTTCAATGCACTAATTGCAACTGATACGGCAATTATGATGTTCCGGAGAAGTGTATATAACTCATTGTTTTCAGGCAAATATATTTGTTGATTCATAATGAAATAGAAAATATTCTGAGGGATCTGTTTCACGTATAGATGAAGCTTAATATGGTGATCATACATGTATATTCTGCAACCTTGTGTAAGACCATGAAAGAAAGCATTGTTCAGATGTAGCTCTAAGAGAGGACTTTTCAGTTTGTTTTTTTTTTTTCTGCATGTACTTAGAACTGGGTCAGGAAGAGAAAACAGTATTATGCAATTTTGTGTATTTTTGTTGTTATTGTTTCTGGTGCCCTCACACGAAACTAATGGCACTGCTTACTGATGAGTTCTAGATGCAATACAAAATTAGTCAAAGTGCCAGATAGAGGATTCAACTTCTAAGCCTGAGGAGCATTCTCTTTTACCTGAACAAACCTGAGAGATGTAAAAATGTGCTTTCTATATTTATGCCGCATAAAAGGACACTTTTTTCTTAACTTTTTTAAGACAATGTAAAGTGTGCTTCATGAAGAGAAAATACCATATTGCAAAGAAAGTATTCAATATGCAGGTTCCCAGAGACTGTTTTTGCAGTAAAAGAAATATTTTGTTTTGTAATAACCAGTGCCACTTCACAATACATGTGCTAAGATGTGTAAGATTACAGTTTACTCTATTAACCAAAGCACTTTTTTCCTTCATCCAGTGGATATTTTTTTAACTCTTTTATCACATATGTCATGATTTCTTTATAAATAATAATCAATAATCAGGAACAACTCTGTTACACAATACCACAACTCTGTTACACAATACCATTGGCTAACATGGATGGTATTTTATTTCTTGGCAGGCAGAGGAAAAGAAGATTTTGGAAGATAACTGATAGCTATACAGAAGTAATTTTAGAATGTGTGTATGGCTTTTAATTTTAAAATATTGTTGCAGTGATCTTAATATTTCACCATTTTTAAATGAAACGTCCTAAATATTCAGAAGTTATTTATACAATTAGTCATAAATTTTCAAAATAGTCTATTAAAAAAAATAGTTCCTCCATAATTTTGCAGTATCATTGTAAAGCTCCATCATCAACACTCAAATCAAAGTCCTAATCTATAACACCAGAGAACCATTGGCTTTTTTGGGCAGTACAAATTTTTGGATAAGGACATTGAATTTTCAGTTAAGGGCTACGTGCAGACTGCTCTGCACTGATCTACCATTAGAAAGTCTAAGAAAATGGACTTTCTTAGGCAAGAAAATACACTTTTAGTTCTATATTTAAACAGTATTAACAGTGAGATGTACTTACAAGCAATGAGGTAGACTTTTAACATATCATCGTACTTATTATTTCAAAACAAGGCTTAAAAAATTAATTGTTCATGGGGCTGTCTTATTCTGTGCAATACTCTCAGTGAACATCTATAATTTACCATATTTTGCATAAAGTAAGATGAAGTTAATAAGCTTTTTAAAATAAAATGTTCAATGGGAAAAAAATGGCCATGTAACAATAAATTAGAAAATATAAATGATTTCAAATTGTTCTCAAAAGTTGCTTTAAGTTACACTGTAACTTATTTTTGATCTTGGGAATTAGTGCCAAAGTACCATTGACTTTAATGGAAGCAAAGTTGGCTTCACATCTGTTAAGGAAATGCAAGTTAAGTAAAATAAGTTTAATATGAAGAGATCTGACTTGGGAGTAGTGTTGCACCAAGCAGAAGAATTTTTCCTGTAAAAAAAAGATCAAGGCAAACACAAAAATTTTGGGGTTTATGTAATATCAGAGAGGCAACCTGTGAAACTGTCTTAACTGATTTATTTAAATTTTTAACTTAACAAAATTTTAAAAATTTATTTATAGTCAACCTTATAGCAGATGAGTGAAGACAAAATATTATTCTCAGTTTTTAATGACTGTCCAAATATAGTTTCACACAAGTCTCAAGACAGTTTTTTTTATATTTCCATTGGATTAGCACATTGTAACTAGCATCTACCTTAAATTTATTTATTTGAGAGGAATGCTTTTTTAGCATTTTTCCCATGTGTCTTGCTTTCTTTTCAGCATTTTCATTTATACAATTTATCCTATATTGTCAAAACAGTGAGCTCATCCTTCAAGACCAAAACTTAAACATGTCAGTAAAGTGCTGTTTATTGCCGCAAATACATTTGCCTTATGGTGTTGTCTCTTCTTTATCATCTACTGAACAAACAGGTTTTTGGTCTTCACTCTTTCTTTCTGTACTGTTAGATGATGAGGCAGCTATGCACCACTGTATCTAGGAAATATCAACAGTTTACCACTGACAGAACTTTATGTTCTTCTGAGAATATCCAGGTTTGCATGTAAACAGTTATGAACTGAAAGAAGAACATATGTAGGTTTCTCTCAGCTGCCAGTACTTTGCATTTGTAGTGCAAATTTGCTCACACTAGATTTTGACATGGTATTCTTACCATGCCAGTGAAAATAAACATATCAACAATCACCTAATTCCTGAGAAAGAGCAAGTTCTCAGTAAATAATTTTTCTTATTTTGTGTAACTCGTTGAAAACAAGTCCCCACTTTGCTGCTAAGCTTTATATCAAGGTTAACACAAATGAAAAATGCTGCCTAACTTTGAGATTTTTTTTACAGAACTGGTTGTCAAAAGACAACACAAATGTATATTTTCTCTATGGTGACTGAGACATAATTTAGTAGTTAGATAGTAACTGATCTAGCATGATTCCCAATCTAGAAAAGGAATCTCAGGGAAGTTTTGGGAACTTCTTAAACTGTTTGGAGTTCCCCACAGTACTCTTGCACTTCACCTGGGGAGATGGTCTTCTAACTAGCAGGACTTGCAACTTACATGCCTTTGAGTGTTGAGAGTGTTTACAGAGAAAACTGTGTACCTCACAAATTTTATGAGCTCACAAACCATCATCAAATGAAATCATAACCTTCTCAAGCGCTGTATATTCAAGCTGGGCAATATAAGTTTTTCTAGATGCGTTTTAAGAGAACGTAGTCTCTCATTAGCTTCCTTGTTGATAGCATGTTTTGTGGTTTTAAATTTTAATTTTAGCTTATTTAGATGCTCTTTTTTTTTTCCCTACCATTTATTTCTTCCTGAATGCTTATCAAGATCCTCCTTCCAGTGAAGGATTTTGCAGTAAATACAAAGTAAATAGACTTTATCACAATGCATTTAAGTGCCTGAAGGAAATTATATTGAAAAATATGTGGGGTTGTATTTTTTATTTTATGATGAAAAATCATTTAAATAGCCATTTTAATACACTACAAACTGAAAATATTTTCAACTTTCTAATCTAAAAAAAAATCCTCTAGACCAGTATTAGCTTATACTTTCTTGCACTTGTACTCATGACAAAAATGCTTTGATATGAATCTTTGCACTTTGCTCTGGGAAGATGCAAGTCCTCATAGATATAAGTGTATTGTTTAAGACACTGTTTCCAAAACAACCCAACTAATCTTTTATCTAAACACTTCTGAGAATTACCTGTCAATTAAATTGGAATCATCCAGATCCTCTAATGTGTAGCGAATACGATACTTTAGGTAGACAATATGTGAAAACTTCTTTGCAAGTATGATCCACTCTTTTGTTTCAAGGACAGTGAGATAACACAAAAACAATATAATAATTTTCAACATCAAAACAAGTTTCTGAATATTTGAGACACGTAACACAGATAGAGGTGAGCCCAGTAGACTACCACTTTAATAGACAGATCATTTTAGTCAGATGTAAAAAAGTTAAAAAAGAATCAAAAATGTTCAGATCTCCCTGTTATTTAAATGTATTGCTTAGAATGAATTGCAGACTAGTCCCAAGTGAGTATACAAACTGTTGGCTGTTTTCTGAAAGAAAAATGGAAACAGCACTGTGAGTTAGAAAGGCAGCTTTTCCAAGGTGGCATAAGAAGCAAAATGCATATGGAAAATATTTGTGCAGAAGGGGTTTCATAAAGATGCAGATCTTGAAAACTGGTAAGGGAAAAAGGTTTTTGGTCTTTCAGTCTTTCAGGTTTTCAAGTGAGTCTTGCCAATCTTAGTATCTGAAATCTGTTCTACAGAGCTGAACTGAACAGAATATACAGATCAGAAAACTCTTTTCTATTTGCATTAAATATTACTCAGTTAAAAGAAGTTAGTGTACTGAGAAAAAAAATACCTCTTTATTTTCTCCCGTCAATTCTTGGTGAAACTTAAAAGCATTTTAATTTAGTTTGTAAGTGAAGCATCCTAGGCAACACTTTCCCCTCAAGGTTTCTGAAACAACACAATACAGAAACCAGGACAACAGCGTGTAAATCTTTGCATCTTGTTAAGACACTATCCTTACCATGGATTGACAGTGGCAACTCCTGTTATTAGAGGCATAAGATTATGATCATAGAAAAGCAATTTTAGTTTGCAGCAGTACTGAAGTGCATTATTTTGAAATACTGTATGATGAACTGTAGGGTTTTTACCCACAGCTTTTATGAAGACCTAGTTGCTTCAAGTTTAACAGCTCAGTTGCTTGGGGACTGTGTGGAGATGCATTTTTTTTTTTAGTGTCTGTCTAAAATTGAGCTTTAATTCATATTTTTGAAGTTTCAGCTTGCTACCCTTAGGTAAATGACAATTTTAAACTACCAATTGTTCTTTAACTTAGCCCATGTGGCAGATTTCAGTGAGACTGAATGGTCAGTTTTGAAGATTGGAGGCCTATGTATGTAGGACAATATGAATAAGGAAGGCTATATATGATGATTCGATCGTATATTTGAAGTTATATGTATTTAGTTTTGTTATTGCTGATAAATAGCAATACAGATTTAAGTGCACTTGAAGGCACAGGAATCAGTTAGTAAAGTCAAAATATCTGAATGAGATTGTTCAAATGAATTCTAGAAATCTGGGATGCTACAGATTATATCTAGAAAAGTATCACCACATTTTTTACTTTTCATTGTTTAGAAAAAAAGACTATATTTTTTTATGAAGAGTTATCTGCTAGCTCTGCTTCAATGATTTTACTTCTCTTTTTCACACTCCATATGTCTGGTTTGTCACCCGTATGCAGCTATACAAGCTTGCTGTTATCCTCTTTTGGCTGGGTTTTGGCATGAAAAAAAAATGCTAATTGACATAACCTCTTCAAAGTTGCTGTAGAAGCAAGGGTTCTGTGGAAAAATACTAAAGTATTGCATTCACAGCGAAGCTGTGCAACACTGGGCAAAATCTTGAAAGCATAATTACCAGCTACTGCGTGTTTGTGCGTGTGGGTGTCGCAGAGTAAACCTGCAGGAAGGATAACTGTCAATTCCTGGAGATCTCCAACTGTAAAAAGCTTCTTTAAGATCCAAACCCTTATTCCTGATGCTGGATCGTACTTTCTTAAGAACCATGTCTGAACCAGAAAGGTGTAGAAGACCGGGAGATATTTTCTGCTTGCCTAGGAAACTGCTAACCAAAGGAGCTGATCTGCAGCCCCAAATCATGTGGCATAGCCAAGCTCATACTCACATTACTCTACCTCTTTTGAAGCAGAAGCTGCCAACTTGATCCCACACTTCATATTCCCTAACCTTCTTTCTTCTGTGGTCCCATAATAGGGTAACGCTGTGGCATTATTGGTGCATTTATTCAAGTGACATTATTTCAGTTCAAAGCATCTGAAATAATGTGAGGTTTTGTTCTGTCTAAATAATTAGTTTGGTTTGCTTTTATATTCTATTTTAGTTGAGAGCTTATGAAAATTAAAATAGCAATGATATGGTTCTTTCTGTTATATGTTACATTATTTATACCCTCATTATTAATACACTGTGACTGTCTCTGTTTTTTCATTTCCCTTTCTTTCAGTCTCTGTTTCCTTCTCATTTCAAAAGCACTAGACCTTTGTTTGACAATTTAATTACACTATCCAAAACCAAGCTGAGACAATCTAAGGGTTGCAGTCCAGTCCTGGGTCACAGATGAGCCTCATAGTTATGCAAACTTATGCATTGAGTAAGTGGATAAATAAAGAAAATTTGACAAGTTTGACGGCATTTTGGGGGGGGGCGGATTGTGGGATCATTCAAACTTGCAAAAGGGCAATTTAGAGAGATCAGAACTGAAGATTTTATTAGCTTGACTCCGTGAAACAAAATGGGTGAACTTTGTTCAGTTCTGAGCAGCAGAAATAAAGTCCAAAAATGATCATGCCATGTGAGAACATGTAATAAAGTAGTCACTCAGGGACATCATGATAGCATTGTACTTCTTTGATCAATCCCACTTTCACTCGTGTGGATGTTGTTCATCTAAATAATCTGTTCTGATGGTACAGCCCCTTGTAAAGGATATTCTGAAACATTCAGAGACCTGATTTGCTCGTAAAATAACTGACACAATCTCAGTTGTATCATTTTGTATTTTGAGTGTGTCTTGTCAAACAAATCTTAGATGCTGTCTGAACTCTGATGTATCAAATTAGCATTAAATCACTGTTTGTTGCTTCTCTTTGCAGTCTGTACTCACAGATCTGCAGCTTGACATGAAGTATGCAGCATCTACGTTAAAAAATTTAGGGAGCTCAGTTCTTATCTTCACTGTAGAATTCAATCCTGAAGGAGACAGATTGGTTAAAGCTTTGAACCTTTTTTGTATTACTTATTTCGTCTTCATACATCTACTATATTGCAAATCAATTTAGGATTATTGTGAGATCTTACACGATTCTGTCACCAGCATATGTGCCTAAGTTATTATATATGACTACCATTTTTTAAACCTTTTTAACAGAGTTTTATGTTAGTAGTAATAGTGGTAATAGTTTTAGATTGTTATAGGAACTTCAGCAGGGAGTTGATCACACAGGATTTCTAGTTTCTTGCTCGGGAAGCTCTTAAGTATCGCTTGAATAAAGAAGACTGAAGGTGCTTAATTTGCTGTTTTCTTAGATATCTTAGATATCAATACATGAAGGTTGTCTCAGCTGAATTTATCATCTGATTATGAATAAGTAGTCACACATTTGTAGGTTATAATAAGGAAAGGTGACATCAAGGACTGTAATAATTTGATACATGAATCATACTACTTCATTGTATACCAAATACAACTTTAACTATAAGCCAGCATGTTTCATTCATTCATTGATTAACTCAAATCATGAGTGTGGAGCTCATGGTTGTATCCAAATCATCCTGTATTTTTGGAGCTGTATAAAAGGAAAATCAATAGTTCAATAATCAATAAATGATGAATAATAATATGATTATAAATTTAAGCTCCAAATATCAATAAAAATATTTTTTACAGCAGCCTGTCCGAATGAATTTTAATGCTGGCAGTTTTTATGGATGAAGGACTTGAGGTGTGTAAGTTATCACATATAGTTTAGTGGTACTTTCAGATGCAAAAGTTATTGCAGAATTTATCACTGTCATCATCATCATCACCATCATCATCATTTAAGTATTTATCTTGGATTTTGTGGTTAGCTTTAATTTTTTAGGAAGTAATGTTATCCTTTGGTAGTTACTTTATGAGTTGTCAGATATTAGTAAATTATTAAATGACAGCAAGGAGTAGCCTAGATAGCTGTTTTGTGACTTGCTTTTAATTACTTTTTGTGTAGTTTTAGAACTTGGTCTGAGAGTATGCAGCATTAATTTTGTATGATAACTCCATTAAGATATAATTGCACTTTTGTGTTGGGTTTGCGTGGCCAGGTTTTGGTAGCAGGGCTGCTCCAAGGGCGGTTTCTGTGAGAAGCCGCCCAAAGCATCCCCCATGTCCAGCAGGGCCAACGGCAGCTGGCTCCAGGACAGACACTCTGCTGGCCAAGACTGACTCAGTCAGGAATGGTGGTAGCACCTCTATGATAACATATTAAAGAAGGGGGAAAAAAGGTTGTTGAGCCATTGTAATGGGTGCCAGAGATTAGCAGAGTGAGAACATGTGAGAGGAACAGCTCTACAGACAGCAAGGTCAGTGCAGAAGGAGGGGCAGGAGGTGCTGCAGGTGCCAGAGCTGAGGCTCCCTGCAGCCCATGGTGTAGCCCATGTTGAGGCAGCTGCGCCCCTGCAGCCCATGGAGGTCCATGGGGATACAGAGATCGACCCTCAGCCCGTGGAGGAGACCCACACAGAATGCCCAAAAGATGCCCATGGCTGCCCTAAAGAAGGTTGTGAGCCTGTGGGAGGCCAGTGCTGGAGCAGGGTCCTGGCAGGGATCTCTGGACCCATCTCCTTGCATTGCTGGGGGGAGGAGGTAGAGCTGTGAAGAAGGGAGAGGTTAGGGGAAGGTGTTCTTAAGATATATTTTACTTCTCATTAACCTGGTCTGATTTTGTTAGCAATAAATTCAATTAATATCCTCAAGCTGAGTCTGTTTTGCCCGTACTGGCAATCAGTGAGTCCTGTCCTTAACTCATAAACCCTCCCTTGTCCACTTGCAGAGAGGAGTGATAGAGCAGCTTTGGTAAGTGTTTGGCATCCAGCCAGGATCAACCCACCACTGCTCTAGATATTTTGTAACTATATTATGGGGAAGGCTAAATCTTTTTAAATGTGCTATATAGGTTTTAAAAAGCATTCTGTTCTGTGGAAGGGGATTTAGAGTGTTCCTAAAGTGATGTCAAAAGAATGCTAGTAGTAATCTGATTCTCCTTTTAGGACATTAATCTTTTAACAGTAGTATCAGCTAAGATTGGCATTGATAATTCAATCACTCAAGCAGTTGAATTTGCATTTGGCAGAAAGTGGTAGGAAACATCGGCAACAAGTGCTCAAAACTACTGCTGCAGTTCAGCAACTGCCGTCGCTGAATGGACGTAGAAAATAGCCATAAACTTTAAAAGAATATTCATTAAACACAGTACTGATTAGGCAATTTGTGAACTGCACCACATTAATTACACTGCTTAGAAATTGCCTTGAAATAGGGACTTTTTTTCTTAGAAAACAGTAGACAAGAAAAACTTTTACAAAATGCTTTGATATTTTCTGTCTAATCAAGATGTAAGGATTTGCTTTTCCTTTTTTGCACATAGCTTTTAGTGAAGTTAATAGCACCTGCATTTTATTGTTCCTCATTACAAACCTATAAATCTCCTTCAGAAACATAAAATGCTGTGAAACCTGTCATCCTGTAGTATATTGTATTTATTAGGATCATGAATCCCTAATTTGTAATTTAGAAAAGTGCCAGCTCAGTGAAGAGGTTATTTACTGGCAGGTGTGTATATTTTGTATATGACTTTTTCATAAACCATTCTGACTTGTTTGCTGATTTCTTTTGCAGAATATGATTTGTTGCCTTATCTCACAAGCCCTCTGTAAGGAGAATGATCTTGATGCTTTTTGTCACAGAAGCAGGCAAACCACTCCAATTTTTCAGAGAATGGCTTTCAACAGTTTCACAAGAAGACAAAAAAATCATTTTCTTACTCTGTGCTTTTAATTGCATGTACAGTGTTGTGTAATTTGTCCATACTATTTCCAGTTTGATTGTGTAAATCACCACTTCAGAGCAAAGTTCCATCTGCTGGGTCTCCTTATTGCCCATGAATCAAACCAGGAAAGAGACTTTGCAGGCTGACATTCAAGAATTGTGACACAGTTGTGCAGTAACTTAAAACACATGTAGAAATGACAGTGGAGATCTTCTTTTAGATGCTTTGCACATTTTACCACATAACTTTTTCTTTTCTCCTTAGAATTGCAGACATTACCTTTACTTGCAGACATTTACTCTGCAAAGGCTGGGAAAGACAGTTTGGTGTTTTTCCATGTATAGTTTACTAGATATATTCCTTAACTGAAACTTGTCAGTCATCTTTAATAACTCTATTTGTGATATACAAGGAAAATAAAGTATATATTACTTGCTTCTGATAATCAATAAAGACAGGGATAAGGAAAAGGATAATGTGAATTTTATTAGGACATTTTCTATATTAAATCATTGTGAAGACAGTAAAAGTCAATACTATTGCTGAAAATGTAAACTTTATAGACTTTAGAAATTACTACTAATTACTAATTATTACTAATTACTAATATTTAAAGAAATAGATATTGCCTAGAACAATTCTCTTCTTTACAATTTTTTTGCCAAGGTGAAAAAAACCAAAATATTCCAGGCCCAAGATTTTAGGCATATATTAGTCCAACAGAGCACCAGAAAGTGCTGTAATATATTTACTACTGCTGCTGTTGAGCCCAGGGTTGAAATATAGTTCATAGTTTATAAAAAAAAATCCCAAAATATTACTCTTTCCTAAATACACATGATTCATATTGGAATTATGTTCATGTTGACCTAGCTTTTATTTTACAGATTTATTCTTGCTGTTTGCAGAGATTTCTGTAGATAATAATCACAGTCACTCCCTATTACGGGTGTAAATGAGCACCGCTTTTGCTCAGGTAGCATTATCCCCGAGCCCCTTTGCAGGGCCACAGGGCTCTCTCCAAAGAGGAGGAGAAGGGAGGAAGGGAGTAAAGGAAGGCAAATTCAAACTCTTTAACCCCAGGGAAAGCAATGGGCCCTTTGACAGGGAATGAGAAATCCTTACATTTAGACCTTCAGAGATAGTAATAGAACCTGGAAAGATCACATCATCATATCTGCAATGCTGGCTTGCATGGGTTTATGAGTTTGAGTTTTATATTTGTTTTTTAACAGTTTTTGGGGTAAGGTGGGTAGTCACCCACCTTTGAGGTTTGTACAAAAATCCTCAGAGACTCTTATATTTTTGCCTGTCATTCCTTTGATAGCTTAATTTGGCTCCATCCATTCAACAGAAGCCAGGGAATACTTTATTCTGAGTAGCTTCTGAGAGAAGGAACTAAGACAGGAATGTACTCAAGGTGATCTGAATTTAGACAGATGCCTTAGAGTCTTATTATACTGAAGGCAAAAAGCACAAAGGACTTTGACGTAGTCTTTGTCAACTTTCTTTTGGGCTCAATCTGCTATAGATCTGCAAAGAGTTTTCTCCAAGAGACAAGTATTCACTTTGGATAGTATCTGTCTGCGTAATGTCAGCCAAAGTACAGAGTAAATAGTACCAAAGAGTACCTAGCATTCTTTATAGGAAATAGTCTATAATCATTATGAAGAAGAATGATTAAGCTTCTTCAAGGCAAATACGATGTCCATCAAACCCTGAAAATGATATTCTTTCAATAAATAAATTTTTTAAAAATTTGGTTGTTGGTTCAGGAGTTTTGTTGGGTTTTTTTTAAAGTGTGGCTTGTAAAATCACTACAAATTAATGGGAGGCTGGTCACTGCTGTAAGCTGCCAGTCCAAAGCTGTGATTGTACTGAAGAAATGAGCCCAAAAAAAAGGTGTATTAAGAGGGTAAAAGTAATTCTCTAAAGGACTGATAGAAGAAGTTTAGTTTATTACTTTATTCTTCTATATTTAAACGCTTTGATTAAGTCTAGAAAAGTACATCGAAGCCTTTTAATTTACACAGTCAAAAACATCCATTCAAAAATGTGATTACATAAGAGAAGACTTCAGACACGGATAGAGATTTCCTTTCAAGCTGATCTTTAATCATAAACGTCAAAACTTTAACATCAAAACAGTTGAAGAGCAAGAAACATTCAGTTATTGATTTTGAAGACCCTGACCAAGTATCACAGTCCATAGAGGGCATTGACAGAAGTAAAGTTATAAAAAAAAGCTAAAAAGAAATTGTTCAGACTCATTTTGTGTCTAAATGCAGGAAAAAAAAAAAACAAACCAAAACCAGAACAAAAAGTCCCGCATGAACAAAAATCAAAATGCCCACTCTGCAGAGTTAGCAATAGATTAGATCTCAAACAGTGGTAGGAGTAGGGGAAAAGGGAATTGTGGGGCTAAGCTGCTATCCTCTAAAAAGCTTTCTTTTTCCTTTTGGCAGTGATTACTGTGGCTGGATGATATTACGGAAGAATAGTTTCTGTTAATTAGAATGAGCTAAAAGTTTTTTCAGAGCAAACGGTGTTCTGCTGGAAAATATTGATTAAAACACACCATGATATAGTAAACAGGTTTTTCTATTACACTGCAGGACTGCCTACATTGCCAAGCTTGCAGCATCAGGAGTGCAGGACCCACCTGCCCTGTATCCTCCTTCAAGCTGGGAAACCACTTAAAGTCAAGGACTATGTCATGCCTACTCTGCCAGGACCTCTGAAGTACCCTTCTCTAATTCATTGCTAGCATTATAGAATCATTATCTTGGAAAAGACCATGAAGAAAGACCAACAGATAACTCAGTGCTGCCAAGCCCACCAATAAGCCATGTCCCTAAGAGCCACATCTGCATATCTTTTGAATATCTCTGGGGATGGTGACTCTAGCATTTCCCAGGGCAGCCTTTTACAGGGCTTGACAACACTTTCCATGAAGAAATTTTTTCTAATATCCAGTCTAAACTTACCCTGGCACAACTTAAGGGCATTTCCTCTTGTCCACTTGCTTGTTACCTAGGAGAAGACACCAACCTCCACCTTGTTACACCCTCCTTTCAGGCAGCTGTAGAGAGTCTACCCTGAGCCTCCTTTTCTCCAGGCTAAACATCTCCAGCTCCCTCAGCTGCTCCTCACAGGACTTGTGCTCCAGACTCATCAGTTTTGTTGCCTTTCTCTGGACACACTCCAGGATCTCGAAGCCTTTCTCGTAGGGAGGGGCCCAGGACTGGACCCAGGACTCAAGGTATGCCCTCCCCAGTGCAATCCGTGTGCTGGTCCTGCTGGCCACATTATTGCTGATACAGGCCAGGATGCCATTGGCCTTCTTGGCCACCGGGGCACTCACTGGTTCATCTGATTGTTGACCAACACTCCCAGGTCCTTTTCCAATGGCCAGCTCTTTGGGGGCCACTCTGCCCCGAGCCTGTGAGTGGGGTTGTTGAGACCCAGGTGCAGGACCCAGATCTTTGCCTTGTTGGACCTCATATCATTGGCCTTTCCCATCAATCCAGCCTGTCCAGATCCCACTCCAGAGCAGAGGGATCCTAAAGTCAAGCAAAGCAACAATCTTTCCTGTCAGAGTCTTTATTTGAAAATAGGCTAAGATATTAGCTCAAGCCTTCACCCAAAATTTTTAGGTCCCTCCCTGTCTTTTTGACTCATTGAACTACTTTGCTCGCAGATTCATTGCATCAAAGAGGATTTTCCCTGTGTAGCATGGGTGCAAGCTTCTCTAACCATGTATATCAGTGGCTAGCTCCTTTTTTTGAGAGATATAGCTGTAGCCGTTGGATATTCATGCAAAGGGACAGAAACTTGAGAAATTGATCTGAGTCAATAGCTAAGAGAATTTCTACCTCCTATAAGGTGTAAACATCAGAGGCTATCAAAATTGGCATGCCCTTAAAAAGCCTATGATAGGAAAGAAACCATCTAGTCTGTGCTCAGGAACCCTTCAAAACTTTCCAGCTTCTGCTGAAGAGTGACAGCACTATTTTCTGAACCACCTTCAGTCCAACCCCCTCCCCAGGCAACTTTAGGCACACACACCACCTGCCTCTTCAGAGAATGCCCATGACTCCAGCTTGTCTGAAAGATGGGAGGACCTGGACACCCCAGCCCAAGTTCTATGAGATATGACAGCTGATTATTGAAACTGAGAATCGGAAAGCAGTAATGAACAGGATTTCAAGAATGTCAGTCTTCGCTGCTGAACCTTGAGATTCCTAAGGAAATATAATTTATTGAAAATGTTTCAGAATTTCTTGCATATCTATAAAAAGTTTGCATATCCATGGTTTTAATAATACAGAATTTCTATTCACATGATATAGTTGACAATATCCAGTGAGAAACCTTTGTTTCATATTGATAATTAGAAGCTTTGTAATTCAGAGTATTTTTATTCATGCATTAACACATGGATATTTTCAGTTCCATTAAGTTATATTTGTCACGTAAGTGAATCAAAACAGTCTGAAAGTAGTCAGTCAACAGGAAAAAAAAAATCTTTCATGAGAGAATTTTCCTCTGGCACATTCTCAGTGGATATCTGTACTGTATTTCTTCCACCTGAGTCAGCTGTCCTCTGTTGTTAAAGGAGAGTCATTTCAGCAGTGTTGATTTTCATAAGAGTGGGCAGAAATGGTCTGAAATCCTTACTTGCCTGAGATTTACTGTGGGAAGTCAAAGAATATTCTCCTCTGCACCTTTAGAAAAGACCTAAATACTTATTTCTGAAGTTCTGAGACCCTCCCACCTGGAGGAGAGGCCACTTGCAGAAAGTGGCACCCACCTACTGTGGTATCTTCTTCCACCCGGCCGATCAGGAGGAGCAGCTCAGGAAGGTTATCCCATGACCCCTGGGAGCACGCCCAGCTAGGCCCAATGAGCCATGAGGCTAAGCAACAGATTGATTACCATCCATGACAATTCCCAGGTGTTCATGCAGTCATCATTTAGGTCAGGAATGAGCTGATTTTCCTTGTTGCTTCATTGCCACCCTCCAGTTTGTCACATTTTTCGTGTAGGGCTTTACAGCTTCCCATGTCAGTAGTTTTCTCCTTGCATCTCCCACAATTCTGTTTGTGTTTTGCTTCCAGTACCTTATTTGTCTTTAGCATGGACTTTCTCACGTTGTGACAGTGATTGCATCTGCAGAACCAAGCCAGGGACAAATAAATTTGCACCAAATTTGGCTCGCAGAACTCCTGCATGGGGGTAATAGGACATTATTTTTTGCAGCATTTAGCTCCTCTTGCGTTGAGTGATTTCTCTGGCCATTATACTTGTTGATGTATTCTTAGCATCCTTCTCTGGGGCAAAAGGAAAAAGAAAAAAAAAAACTGTTTTCCCCCCTCCTTTATGAAGTCAAAGATACACAAACTTGGAGAAGGTGCTTTGCTTCTTGCCTTACAGCTTGTTTCACAGTAAGGTTAATACTTTAGAGCTGGTAGAGGTGTTTTGCTTTTCACAGTGGTTGGTTCCAAACAGAAATTAAAGGAGAAATGCCAGCATTTCTGGCCCTGAAATTTCATGGGTAGACCTTGAGTCAGTACAACAGGACTCTCAGATCTTTACAAATTGTAGCCTCCCTTTTTGTACTCTCTTTTTCCTGAAAAAACTGAGAAAGAGATTAGACTTAAAAATACTTCAGTGAAGAGCTTATGGCAGAGGCACCTAAGCCTTACCACTGGCGTATCCATTATAGCCTATGACTTATCACCAACTCAGCGTTTATCATGTTTGTCTTCCTGAGCTGTTTCTGTGACTGGCATTGCAGGAAAGCATGTCATTATTAATCAGAAGACAAAAACGTAGATTAATCTGTTTAATGGTAGCACAAGGTTTCATTGAGCTCATTGAAGCCATGCGAATAAGAGGAGAGCACTTTGATTAATGACTCTTAAACAGTTGTTAAGTTTATTATTTTAGGAACATGGATTTTATGCATCACAATACAGTGATTAGCAAGGGATCTGCACAGCTTTAAAATACACTTGACAGTTCAATCAAAAGGCATGACTGTATCTCATTCAGCTTTAACCATGGATGCATGTATATTAGTAATGGTATAACTATCTTAAGGACTGGTTTGGGCACTACAGCAAACCCAGTTAGTCCCAGGAAGCTAAATCCAGCATGCTCTCCTACTGCAGCAGTATTTTGGTGGGTATATGACCTAAGTGGTGTAAATCTGTCTCTGATACACCATGTGCTACAATCACATCTTTGGATTTCAGTTTTATATGGAGAATGCTGATTAAAGTCTTTGTAAATACATGAACGTGTACAATCTCATCCTGCTATCTTAATCATAAAATTGTTCTGAGGGCAGACTAACTTTGAAGCCTGCCTTGCATTGTGTTTTATGGTCATGGTAAAGCAATGTGCTGCTTGTAGCCTCCTTCTCACTATAATGCTATATAAGGTATTTCTGCTATTATAGTAGGGGACATAATAAACAGCAAAAATCAATTGAGGGGGAGGGGGAGTTGGCCACTGTTCCCAGGTGGGAGCATGCTTTGAAATCAGAAAATTGCAGCCATGTAGCCAGTGAGATGATGAAACTGTCGGTGATGAATCACAGCCTTGCCGTTTGCTTTCCACAAGGCACTGAGCACAAAGCCAGTAATACACTCTCCAAGAGGTAACTAAAGATTCTTCTCACAAACTGTGCTATCAAAAAACAATTTGTCTGACTGTGTATGCCTGGAAAATAAAATGGTCCTGAGTGTTGGAGTAGTGGTACTGCTTCTAGTAGTTTAGTTAGGAATACTCAAGGGACTTCAGTTCTTTCTTTAGCATCTGTATAGTCTTAGTCTAAACAAGTTTGCCTTGGCCTCAGCTTTGGTAACTTATTACTGAAATCTTCCCAAGGACAACAGGGTCAGGGCTTCTTGTAAATGAAGGTTCCCTGTGGGACCTGTAATGAAGAGACTGTTAACTAATTATCAGTCTGTTTGGAAGGCATTCATTTTTTATTTGACCTCAAAGAATTCAAAGAACAGAAGGAATCCGAGCAAAGATGATTTGAGTCTGAGGCAAAGAAATGAGTCACTTTCTTTCTTGGGGTAGTTGCACAGGTTTATTGGAGTCCACCAGACATAACTGGTTTTCAAGTTCAATATTCCTCTGATTAATATTAGGAGAGCTGTGTCTGATGGCACGATCTGTGTGTTACAGACAGGTTTCCCTCCTTCCTCCAGCTGTCATTTTTTGTGCAAATATTGCTCCTGTCATCACTTGTCAGGCCACTATTACAATGGAATTAATTTAAAACATAATCTGTTTCCTTTTAGTTTGAGTAGGAAAGTTCAATCTGTGACTTGAATGTCAGGTGCAGTTTTACAGAGGCTGCTTGCAGGGCTGTTATACCCCACAGAGAAGATAATTACAAAGTCAGAAGGAGCCTTAGGACTTTTTGGTTAGAGAACAGGGTTTTGTCCAACAAAATGATGTTTTAATTTTTGCAATTTGAATATTGCCTGAAATGCTAAAACTCATGTTTCTAATTTATTTTTAACTGCTAAATAAGTTAATGCAGAAAACATGATAGTGCTGCTTGGGTTTTTTTGTTGTTTGTTTGGTTTTTTTTTCAAGTTAAAGATTATTGTCAGTCAGATTCTTCTACAGCACTGTTTTCTTGCAGCAGATGTATGACAGAATGGTATAAGTGTATTGGAGAAGTATAGCTTCCTCTAATAGAAAATTAATAATGTGATCATTAGGAGTTTCCTATGCTCCTGAAAAAAGTAGGTATTCAAAAAGTAGGTATTCAGAAACATCATCACTCATACTGAAAATGATCCAAATCTCAAAAGAGTGGGCAAGGGTTAAAGTTGAATAATGTTTTTCTTTTAACTCTATTCATCATGGTTTTTAAATAATCTTTTAAAATATTAAAAGGTACAGAAAATTGGGTGGAGAATGTTAACTTAGAAGTCAAGCAGTTCCAGTCCTTTATAATTCTGAGAGGTAGGAAGTTCTGAAGTACCTAACTCAGAACCACAGAAGGAATGCTGGCAGATCATCTGGTCTCAGGTACTGAGGGAAAGGGAGCCCAGATGAGGTTAACTAACACCCTGTCCAATCAAATCTTGAAAACCTCCAGCAATGAGGCATCCACCATGTCGCTGGGGAGGTTGTCTTGGTGATTGATTGTTCTCACTTTAAGAAATCCTCTTTTTATGCCAAGATGAAACTTCTCCTGGTACAATTTCTATCTTTTGCTCTGTGTCTTCTCCGTGTGGGTCCTTGTGAAGAGAGAGCCCCCATCCCTTTATGTACTGTAATACCTTGATTGGGACCCTTCTGAGCCCTCTCTTTCCCCAGGGAATTGTTCAGTTCAGACTCTTTCAGTTTTTCCATACACAGCAGGTTCTCCAGTCTTTTGATCATCTTCACGATGTTCCTTTGGACCCTCTCCAGTCTGCATCTTTCGTGAGTTATGGGGACCAGAATGGGGCACAGTGCTCCAGGTGCAGCCTGACAAGCACTGTAGTATAGTGGGATGATCATGTCTCCACCTCTGCTAGTAATGCCCCTGGGGATGCAACCCAGTGCCGGATTTACATCTGCTGCTGCAGGGTATTGTTGTGTTGGCTGGGTGTCCACTAGGAACCCCCATCCTTTTCAGCAAGGCAGCTCCCCAGCCACACAGGCATCAGCATGTACTGGCCATTCGGTTCTAGGTGCAGGACTAGATACTTGTCTTTGTAAAAGTTTATGCTGTTAAGAAATTCTGCTGCTTTCTCCACAAGTGGCTGAATAGGAGCAGGTCTGAAGCAAGTATTTCAAAGAGCACAACTAATGACAAAGCCAAATCACATCAATGTAAGATGCAAGATGAAGAATGTAGGGCTATCTTTTCTTCTTTTAGGCTCTGTTGATGCATACAAGGTGATCAAGTTTGAAAGCACACCTTTAATTTACCCCCTTTATTTAGTAATTTTTATTCATTGCTGGATTTATGAAGCAGGGTGGTGACTCTGTTTCTATTCTCCTCAATCATACAGTTAGCCTTACCATTTTGTGAACAGACCACTATCAGAGTTTTAAATTTATGATTAGGACAGGAACTATAAAATTTTGACTGCCCAAGAAAGAATTGCTTCCAAAATTGCTAAACTTGCAACATGACCCATAAAAAATTCTGCCAGATGTTAAATATGTTATGTGATAGTACTGCCATTTCTAATAATGTAACCAAGATGTTCAGGAAATCTGGTGGTTAAATTGTTAAGGGTAATGTTATATTCCATAGGGTTTACTGATCCTTCAGTCTGTATCTTCTGCAGGTAGTTACCACGCTCAGATCAGTTCCGGCATTTTGATACACAGTAAAAGCATTTATTCAGCTTGAGAGCTGTAAGTTGCGATTTTTCAAAGACATCTGGGTTTTGTAGCACGTTTTAAGGACACAAACAGCAATACATCTGAATATAAAACAAGTGCTTTATAAATTGCTTTATCACACTTCAAAGCAGCATTGCTAGCAGGATTGCCAAATTTAACTGCAAAACTTGCCAATTTGGATCATGTCAAGGCAGGTGTGAGATTACAGCTGTAATAAAACTGAAATTGAATACTGGTAGCTGAATTTGTAGTAGGCAATTGATTTGATTTATATAACATAAGCCACATGAGGAAAGATATGTAGGTCAGCATCTTCAGCTGGAAATGGTGGTTAGAAGAGTTGTGGTAGGTCGCTGGGAATATTGAGTTAATAGGTGTTCAGCCTTACAGAATGCTGGTGCAATGTAGCTGCATTTGTGTCAAACTTGTTTGGGGAGACACCATTTGCAACAAGGAAAAACTAGTCAGTTATAACCAATGCCACGTGTGCCATAAACATCATTGCTAAAATTAGCATAAGAACCTAGACCATATGGAGTTTCCCAGGGCATGAACTAGTACATTAGTTATGAGCACATTTTCAGCCTGCAAAATACTTGAGGTGTGTAAATACACAAACTAGTGATTAAACTCTTTCAGTGGTAATAGAACAATGTTTTACAAAATGCAAATGGTAAATGATCCAATTCAAAGAAACAGAGGAAGCACAATCAAATTAGCCTGCAGAGTTATTTCCAATCTAAACAGCCTCTTAGGCCACAGATTTGCACAAAAGAAGAAAAAAAAATCCAAAATAAAGCACACACCCCTTAATTAAAACTGTCCAAACTGACAACAACAACAAACAAAAGAAAAAAACAAACAAAAAACCCAAACAAAGAAACAACAACCAAAAAAACCCCACAAAAAACCCCAGCAAAACACAACACAAAAACCCCAACAAATCCCGTATTTTATGCTGAGAAAAGTGTGTCCATTTCTTTTTTTTTTTTAAGGAGTGAACTAATAACCTGGCAATTCTAGCATTAGTTGGAGGTTTGATAAGAACAAGCACAAAATGAGAATCGTACTGTCAAAAAGGAAAAAAAAGATATTAATCATACAGAAATTACTTTGTCAGAGAGTTTCCATTTGCCGTTCCCAGGAAAGCACATGAGCTTTTGTCCAAGTCATGAACTTCTGGAAACTGCAGCCAGTCATAGTCAGCATAAACACTGCAAGGCTTATTAGCAAAAATTTCTGAAAACTTTATTTTTACAAAATTAGCTTGAACATCTTAGACATACACGACTCCATTGGTATGGACCAAAGGAAAATGCTTTTTCTTTTGCTTTATCTGTAGTCTAACCTGATCCTCCAGTGCAGGAAAGAGAAGGAAGCAAAACTCTTGAAACAGAATATGAAGAGTAGCACAATATCTCCATTATTAATTCTTTCTACAGAAATGGAGGCAATATATGGACAAGGAGGAAAATAGAACTACAAATGTATTTTGAAAAAAGTTCATTATTGTACAGTAAAATTATTGTGATGATGGTGGGTAGCTAGTACAGATGATTTAGGAAGACATATTGTTGGGAGGAAAAGGCAATGAGGTAGTGTAGAAGTTGTGAGTGTTTCTGATAAATGTGAGTTTCTACAGTCAACAGCCTCATGAATGAAGGAATAACCAATGAATTAAAAGGAAGAAACTTAATGAAAATAAATATATAAGAAAACAATGCAGTAGGAATCTGAATGAGTTTGTAGCAGCCAAAGTGAGAAATAATTTTTGTAGCAAAGAAAAACTAAAACTCTAAATAAATCAGAGAAAGAAAAAAATTACTATGCCTCCAAAAATGACTGTTAAATAAAATTTAATTTGTCATAATACTCAGCATAATACAGTCTTAAAAAATTTAGACTCCTGCCTGTTACTTACTAAGCACGGTGCTGTGATGATTACGGTTAGTCCAGCTCATAGCCTGACAATTCTGAAAAACAAACAGAACCAGACAAAAATAATAAGAACTTCAGATGAAGAGAGGAAAAAAAAGTGAATTTTATAAAAATTGTTAGTTGCAATGGGACCAGAGGACATTATCATAATGAAAAGCATAAACTTCCACTCTGACTGGAACTGAGAAAGTAGGTATTTTCAATAAGGAAAATACCCGAAATTTATTGGAGAAAGGGGGTTGCAGGCATTATGGATGAGGTATTTTTTTTTATTTAATCAAGCACACAGCACTGCTTCTAATGACACAATATTTCAGCTTTACTTGTCTTTCTGACATCTAATAAAAACTCACATTACTGTTACTGAAATAACCTTTATTGTTTCTTATTATGGTACCTCCCTTACCTGTTGAATAGTTGCAGTTTAATGTGACAGAGATGTAGAGGGTGAGGCAAACATTAGTTTGCCACTATCTTTTATGTTTGACAGCAGCTGGCTCACCAGTCCCTGTATGTGTTGTTTATGGCTTAGATGTGTGACTTTGAGGATGGAGAGGAATTAATTTCTTGTGGTGGGAGGGTGTAGCAGACATGGGAAGCAATCCTTACAATATTTTGATGTTCATAGGATATAATTTTTCCCAGGTTCATACAAAGTTTTATATCATGGTTCATTTGGACATGACTGGGGTTTGTAGGTGGTACTGCCAAAGAGTAACTGATAATAATAAAATGGTCCTTTCTGAAGATGTATAGCTGTGAGCTTTTAAAAAGTCTTGAGACTGCTAAAAGAAACCTCATGACATTATAATCCATATATTACGAACTCTTGCAGAAGAAACAAATTAAGATGGGGTGAGGAGTCAGGGTTGAGGAATGATTAAATTTCAAATTAAAAGACTTCATTCAAGAACTGAAACATAAATTGGAATAAGGTGAGGGCAAACTTAAGACAGTGTTTATTCTAAGCATGTGCAAACTTCTTTTTGATGCTGTCTTCAAAATGATGCAGCAGCTAAATATATTATACCCCTGGGAAGCATAAAACTTAGAGCCTGGTTCTCCTCACTACATAATAAGAATGGTGAAAAGCAGCCTTAAAGTAGGTATAAATTGCATTTAAGTCTTCTTTATGGCTCAGCAGTGGTAGAAGGGAGATATAAATGAGAATCAGGTCCCCAGTATTTATTTAACCCTTGGGCTTTGTATATCATTTTATTTGCGCCTTTAAGAGATTTGCAGAGGGATTTTTAATCAGGATTCAGTGTACAGAAAGCTAAATGTTTTCATTGCCTTACAAGTAACTTTAATCATACGGGCAGATCATTCTCTTTATTTCTCAAGAGGAAATGGTAGAATTTTCTGCCTTTGTACAAACCAAGCTAAATGTTTCTGACACCCTTAGTACAGTGTAAATTGGAAATTCACATTTCATGTAATAACAGACCATTTTAATTTCATGAGCTGAAGAATTGGTTTCCACATTCAAATTGTACTGAAGAAAGCAATATTGTCAGAAGAACTGGCAGAATGCTTCAAGAGATAAATCTATTGAATTAAATAAGAGGTTTTCATTGCCTTTTACGTTGCATTTCCATATAACATAGGCATTAATTAAACTCTTCATTGCTTTCTCCTATTCAGCAGAGCACTTGCTCAGTCTGACAAGAAATGCTGCCCAAGAAAACCCGTGTTACCCAAACACAATCATTAAAATACACTTAAGCAGAAGGGAAGGAAGGGGAGAAGGCAAGAGTGTTTTGGTTCACTTGGGCAAGTGGGACCTGTCTACGGAAATGTACAATTTCTGTTCTTCATGTTTTGACAACAAATGCATAATTTCTGTTTTGCAATTTTTGACAGCTCTAATGACTTGTAATAGGTCATCTCACTAGGTATTTCTCCAGGCAATTTGAATATAAACAGAAAACAAGCAATTGTTTTTCAAATTTTAAGTATGCTTCAGTAAATGAGGAAGGCTTCTTCAGCATGGGAGAACACTTTTGGTGTGAGGCAGTTTTACTTTCTTGAAGTATCAAAACAACTCTGCAAAGTGTGTCTCCTCTCCCCTGCAAGGAATACTCAGCTATAGCAAAGTTGTTGGTACAAATTCAAGATATTTCCTGTCACGCTCTTTAAGTCAAGTCTTAAAGAGCTCCCTGGGTAGCCCACCCAAACTGAAGAGCTATCATGTATTTTTTGTTCCGGCACATTTCTATCTGTACTCAAATATTTCTAATTCCTTCTTTTCTTGTGATTCCAGGGGAACATTTGAGAATCTGCCCTCAGGAATATACGTGCTGCACCTCAGAAATGGAGGACAAGTTAAGCCAACAGAGCAAACTAGAGTTTGAAAACTTCGTGGAGGAGACAAGTCACTTTGTACGCACGACTTTTGTATCCCGGCACAAGAAGTTTGATGGTAGGCTGGATATAATTTACTTATTTTCAAGGTTATGGGATTTAAAAGCTATAATATCCATAATGAATTCCAATGTTCATTTCTTTACAATTAGATATCACATTTGCAGTTGTCAGTTTGGCTAAGATAAGCGTTAATATACAGCTGGTATGCTTATCAGCCTTGTGAGTATTGCCTTTAATTACAATGACATCAAGAATCAGACTGTTAAGTGCCTGCAGGCTTGGCTAATGTTGAAAAAAGAGATTAGATATGCATAGAGAGGTTTATAATTTTGTCTCCTAGTTTCAAATGCAAAATTTAGGTTTGTAATTATGTTCACTGTTGCAAGATGAACTGTGGATCTCCCATGATTTTTGTTATTGCAGAGCAGTATTTGTGTAGTCTGCCTTTTTATAGCCTTAAGGCTGTTGTTTCTTTCCTGCATGATTTTCTTGTGATGTACAGAGGCTATAAGAGGGCTTCTGGCTTCCAAACACTAAGGCCTCAAATTGTCTTAGAGAGAGATTATCATACAAACCATTTAAGCAGTATTGAACACATCTTTTCTACTTAGGAAGAACAGAAAAGAATGGTTTGAGGCTTTTATTTCCTTGTGATCAGCCTTTATAAGATCTTTTCAAGATCAAGGTTACGGTGTCGCGATTTGCTAAGTGTTTGTCTTTGATAATGAGCATTAAGCTGTTTTTATGGTTGTGTCCGTATTTTCAAATCATGGTTTTATCTAAATATGAAATTTGTATTTGTGTTGAAAGTGTCACTCTGAGCATTTCTGCATATGTGTAAGTTGAAAAGGGTCTGGAATTAGGAGGTGTAAATCAGCATTGCAAAAAGGATTGCAGAGCTGCATGTAGGTGAAAAGCTTGCAAACAGGTGGGTAAAGCTGGCTAACCCCAGGTAATGAATCATATGCACACATTGAGGAGAGTGGTGGAAGTGTTGTCTCTGAAGCTGGAAGCTTGCTTCAAAACTCTTTAGAAAGAAGTGTAGATGTCTCTAACTCCATAGGGTAATTCTGTATTATTATCCAATTAAAGATTTTTTTTTCTAATATTGATTCTCTCAATGTGACAGAGAAGAAAAAATGAATTATAAAAAAGGGAATGGAAAAAGTATAGTATGAAGATGAGCTGGAGGAAAGTCACTTGCAGATCAGATGCTAATGTAATTTAGAGAGTGTCCTTGGAATGTGGGGATGACTGTGCACTGCTCTGAATTGTGATGACTACCCTTTTTAATGTGAGTCTAATTTTTTATGTAGTGGATTTAAAAAAAATTACTTGTCTTCAAAGGATCTAAAAAAAAAAAAAAACCTGGAAGTTGTGTGTAGTATTACAAGATGAGTGTGCAAGCAGAGCAATTTCAAGCCATCTATGGCAAGCACAGGGTTTTTTTTTCTAGAAGGAAACTTGAGTGATTGCTGGTGTTCAGTGACCATGCAGCACAGTGAAAACGCTGGGCTCATTGACCACAAAGCTCAGACAGCACTTGGCTAATTCTTTGTCAACTCCAGACCTTTCTGTATTGCATTGAACTTAAGGACATTAAGGCTTTTTCAGTAATCTGAAATTCTGTGTCTTAATACTGACGGTGAGGTATGGCTGAAACTTCCTGATTGGGTGTAAATACTCCACTCTGGGATCTGCTCCACAGAAACTTGGAATAAAAGACTAAGTTGTTTCTTCTATTTTATTATTGATGTTTTAAAGGGAATTTGCAATGTGGTGTCTTATCAGAGAGCATTTGAACTTTGTGCATGCTTTTAGGATTTCAATACTATTCTAAAGCTATTCAAAATTTGTTCAGTTGTGTGGAAAAACTGCTTCTTTCCAGAAGGGCAAAGATATTAGTGGGAAAATATATTCACCTAATAGACTTTCAGTGTAAAATCAGCTCGATTTCTTGCAGTTTAAAATATGATGATGCTTTTTAATACGAAGCAAAATTAAGATTGATAGCTAAGGTCTGTGTTTTAGCTGTTTTAGTATAATTCATTTTTTTGTTGTTTTTTAATTTGGTACTGTAATTGCACAAAGGAATTCTGATACATGATTCAGCCATTTAATGCTAATACACCACAAATAGCAAAACAGATACAGCCAATTGTGATGATTTTATGGAAGTTTTGCACAGTACCTGTGTTTGTCAAGAGCAGGATATGTAAGCAATAAAAGAATATATGAATATCTAATTAGTGTTGAGACAGATATCAGTGTTGCTCCCTTGAGGAGTTAATTTCAACTTGAGTTGCTTCCAACTCTATTTTGTGCAGACATTCATATAATTTTGAGAACTCTTGAAAGGACATCAAAGGGATATCTTGTAGATTGTACAGGATTTTTTTAATGCTGTACTGGACATCTTAGGGTAATACTAAGTTTTGCAACATAAGACTTTTTAGAGGTATGTGAACTTTTTTGCATTTTGATCTGACCTTCATAAGCCTTGTCTTTCTTGATTTGTTTTCTGCCCCACAACTATACACTTAAGCCTATATAGAGTAATGTTATGATTTCCATTTTGAGAGGAAATTTGAGATCTGTTTTCCTTTTCAGAATTTTTCCCATATTCCTATTCATGATCTAATCTAAAAGGAAACTCAGTCTGCTGTAACTTGAGCGTTGTCTCTTTAGCCTCTGATGAGACAATCATTCTTACACAGAATCCGAGCATGGCTGAGATGTGATGCAGGTGGCTTTGTCAACCCTCCTGCTTCAAGCAGGCTCAGATATCACAGGTCACCCAGAATCATGTGCGGCCGTATTTTAAAAATCTCCATGGATAGAGACTACACATCATCTTTGAGCAACTTGGGCCAGTGTTTGACCATCCTCACAATAAAGTATTTTCTTGTGTGGAATTTCCTGATTTGTTTTGTTTTGTTTTGTTTTTCTTAGTTTGTACCCATTGCTGCCACTGGCTTATATATCCCTCCACTAGATATTTATGCATGTTGATGAGATCCCCTGGCCTTTTCTTCTCTGGGCTGAATAGTCCCAGCTCTCTCTACATCTGCTTTTAGAATAGGTAGTCCAGTCCTCTCATCATCTTACTGCCCTTAGCTTGAATTGCACCAGTTTTTCCATATATCTCCTCTACTGGGGAGTGCAGACCTGGACCTAACTCTCCATGTGTGGCCTTATCAATGCTGAGCTGAAGATTCCCTGCCCTCAGCCTATTGGCAATGTTCCTACATAATTTCTGTGTCAGTTTTATATTTTGTTTCATCTGAAGTGCAGTACTTCCGAATCTCTACAAGAACTAAATTTCCCTAATATTAAAAGGAATAGAAGCTAAAGATGAAATTTGTAACAGAGAAATTTAGAAATTACTTTGTTATTTGGAATCATCTATGATCAGAAAAATTATACCTTTCTTTTAACTGCCAATCAGTTCTTCCATCCTAAAGCCACTTGTAATCTTTCATTTCTTATTCATTTGTACTCCACATTTCTAAAGGGCTGTCACTGTATTGGGACTTTTGGCTGCTCCATTCTTCTAAACTCATTTATTCCTCATAGTATACGAGGTTCGAGGATGTCTCAGAACCAAAGATCTGACAATATAATTTTTCATTCCGTTTCCATGTTCTAGACAAGTGGTGTGCATTAGCATAAGTCACTACACAACATAGTACCAGCTGCCAGTTGTTTCTTGGCTGAGCCTTATGTGCAGATGTTTACATCTGTATTGCCATCACCTGCATATTTTTCATTGCATTGACGTACTGGATAGTCATTTCAAGCAAAATCAGTATCTGGAATTCCACTAATTCTTAGGTGTGTGAGGATCCATAGAATCTTCTCCTAAGAGTATTGCCAAATAAATAGAGCCTTGAAATGAGAAAAGTTCCTATAAAAGAAGTGCTCAATGGTCCTAGAAAAGAGTACAATACCTGTTTTAGCAATGGGACACACTACCCTTCCAAACACTAGGAAAAGAAACAAAAAATCTTTCCAGCAGATAGGAAACACACAGGAAGGGAAGAATTCCAGCATATACAAATTTTTTCTCTTACCTCAAGGCTTTGTGTAAGACTAACCCATATAAGCAGACGTGATGATCAGCTGTTTCCTATTCCTAACAACAGACAAGTAATCATGCTCCACTTCTTGGACCTCCACCGTATACCTCAAAGCAGCTTAAAATATATTATGCTTCCAGTGTAGCTGTAATAGTGTCATCTTATTATCACCAATTCCCTTGCATAGTGACATTGCTGAGCAGCTGTTTCACACACAAGCCAATTTCTTTTAAGTATTGCTCCATCAGCAACTGAAACCAGCCTGGCCGGAAGGTTTTATCATGAATGTTAATGAGGAGGCAAGTAGCTGTTCAGTGACATTTTCTCACTAATCCTTTGAATAAGTATGGGGAAAAATATAACAAAGAGTTTTAATTTAAGCTAAATAGATCTGAACCTGATAAAAGACACGCTGTCTCCTCATTCTCATTAAAAATTACACTAGCAGTCTTAGCAGTGGTGTTAGAAATGGAGCGTCTAAGAATAGCTATCATGAACTTGAATGGATATGGATAGCCTTCAGCAGAATGTGTGAGGCATGATGCCTTTGAAAGAAGATAACCTGAATAGCCTAAGGACCAATCTGCAGCTGCATTGATCTATCATACAGTGTCATCATTCCCCATGCTCCTTTTTTTTTGCAGTCCAGGAGAACAGTGATCCATACCCATTATATATGCTGCTCATATATATCTTACAGTCATTACCAGCAGTAGTGGTGTAAATTACAGGGCAGCAAAGAAAGTTTCACAGATGATGTCCCATAATAATACCTACAAGAACAGCTAACATCCCAGACACCCTGTATTCTCTTTTCTTGCACACTTTATGAAAGAACTCGGAGAAAAATACCAGGTTTGAATCTTTCCTTGATACTAGAGCTGAAAAAAAAATGTTTTGTGAAGCTGGTTTCCCACAAAGTAAGAACTTTTAAAAGAGATGAACTATTATAGCCAGGTATAACTGTCTCGTTAAACTTGGCCAAAAAAAAAAAAAAGTGAAAAGTGAAATAAGGGAGGTGCTTGAAGTTGGAATACACAGAGGTTTAGTTGCTTGGCCAGTGTAAATCTCCTGCCCTCTGCTCCTTTTATCTCCTACTCCTGCTGCCCAGCCTGCCAGCCTACCTTGAGCTGTAGCTCATGCCTACAGACTCACTGACCTTTGTGGATTTCTGCAGAGGGGAGGGAGTACAGCAATAGAGAAGGCCACTGGTACACTGGGGCTATCGTGGTCAGTGGGTAAAGGATGGACTTCCAGCAGGATATTTTTTAATGCTTTACTTTCCATGCATCCAAAGCAAAAGGGCATGGTTTCCACATGAAGATTTTTGGCTTGGTTGCTTGATTTCTGGAAGCAGGAAGTCATAAAGGACTGTCTTTTCCACAGAGCTGTTTGGGAGCAGGAGGTTTCTCTGGGGTGTGGGAAAGTCAAATAAATCTATATACCTGTATTGTTCTAGTGCTGCCATGTCTGAGGCAGCATGTAGGCTACACCATAGCAAAGATGGATTACCAGATATTTTGGGGCTTCTTTCTGAGCAAGATGGTGGTGGTTTGGTGGTTTTTTTTACTTTGTTTTACTTTGTTTGTTTTACAATATTTCAGCATTGCTTTGCAACATGTTTCACATCCAATGCAAAATCCACTGCAGGACAGGTGGATTTTTAAAATCCACAACTGCTTGGCTGTAACAGTGCTAGCAGGGCCACAGTTTACATATAATTCATCTACTATATAGTTCATCTTAGGTTTAACACACTACATAACTTCTGTGTTTGACAAGCTACAGACCTTAGAGCAAACAGAAGGCTTAAAAAAATGCAGCATCTGTTGACTTGTAATGGCTTGCAAGCCTTCATTGGACATGTGGCACAAGTTTCTAAACATTAAAGAGATTCTTAATAATAGATGCCATACCTTAAATTTGACAGGAAACAAAAATTTGAAAATAAAATATTCCACACTTGATCAAAATTGTATCAGAGTTGATAATAGCCTAAAAGAAACCTCTATTGCCTGCAAACAATTTTAGTCTCTAATCCTGTAAGATTTGCCCTGAAATTATTGTCTATCAATTTCACATATTATGTCAAAATTTGTGAATGACATTAAAGCAATTTTTTGTTTGTTTAATTAACCAAGAGAGGAAAGGTGGCACATCTACAAAACTTGGGTAGGAATGATTTCCCTAGTAATAAGAACAGTTTCCAGTTAGGGATGCTAATTCCTGTAAACTGGCCAAGTCCAGTACTGGAAGGCAACATTCTGAGATTGGGTGTCTTTACACACTCCCTGCAGTTGGAAATGCATTTTGTGCATTTGGATGGGCTCTGCTCTTCCTCAGTTTCGTTTGGTAAATGCAGCTGGTCAGAGGAACAGCAATATTCTAACCAGCTGCATCAAATTTATGAAGCTGCAAGGCAAAGAACAAGCTGTTGCCCTGAGCTGGAGTAGGTGGGCATCACCCACTCTCAAATAGATCTCATTTTAAAGCATGTTGTCCAGGTGTAGCCAAATCCAAACAGGCTTTGAGAGGGCAGGGATATGGTATTTTTCCCATGCAACAGAAATCAGAATTTGCCTTGCTGATTTGACATCCACGATATACAGTGTTTCTGTAGGTTTCCTCAGCAGTCAACATGCAATGAGAGGTACAAGCCACATTAATGTAAAGCTTACACCTCAAATAAGTCTGAAAAAATCTTTTCCTGGGGTATGTATTTCTCTGTATGGAGTAGAAAGTGTATTTAGTTATGACGTAAATGCCTATACTTTGGACTTACACATTTGTTCAGATAAATTCCACCCCAAGGAAGAGAATAAAGGAGTGAAACCTCTAAAACATTTTTGAGGCTCTCTTCTGTGCTTTTTT
>VXBQ01006532.1:590856-624318 GCA_013400175.1 Phainopepla nitens | reverse complement strand
TTTTTTGGCCTTTTTTTTTTTTCCTTGGTATTCTGTAGGGGAAAAAGACATTTAGAATACTGAGACAGGTAGGCAGTATAGAGGTCAGTCATTATCTTATGCTGGTCAAAAATAAACACTATCCTGTTGAATTCAAATGGCATTTAATCTTCAGTGAAGCTATGAACAGTGTGTATATTTTTAATATTTTATGATGAAAATTGTTCTATGAGTGTCCAATCCTTTAAAATATCAACCCATAAGTAAAATTACTGATTTACAAATGCTAAACCCCCTGCGATTAAAGATGCTTCAGATGCATGTGGACATGAATAGAATTAATAGTGAGCTCAGCCTCAGGTCCATAATATGATGTCTTCTTGCAGTTGTCCAACAGAGACTGTCTTACCCCTATGTGATTCTTACTCTGAAGGTAGGTGCTTACCAGTCTCACTGCAAGGACAAAAAACGTACAGTGAGAGTCAAAAATAGCCACTGTACATAAAACTCAATCTATGAATGTATTCATACATATTGTCAGCACTTTGGATAATAGGAACTGTAGCCTTATAATTTCTCATTTGTTGTCCTCAACCCTCATTAAATGCAGAAATTCTAGTTTTTAGATTAATCTCTTGACTGTAATAAACAGGCATTCTTATCTTTTTGCTGATCTTCTTTCCCGAATTCTTTTGCCTGTGTGCCCAAACAACTGGGAAATTAAAAGGAAACTTACTGTATCATGAAAAGGTTCCTGTAATACTGAAAAAATGATTTAATCACTCTCTCTCCCTGTTTCTCCACTTACCTAAAAGACTTTTTAGTGTTTATTTTAAATTGAAGTTTCCTTTTTTTTCCTTTTCCTCTGTTTTATGGTTTACAAGAAAAAGATGGAAGTGGGTCTTTTTATGGGAGGAGTATCTGTGAGGACTGTCACTTTTTCTGGGAGGAGTATTTCTGGGAGGACGGTCACTTTCTGGGAGGAGAGTCACTTTCAGTAGTAAGATAGGGACAGAAGGGAGCTATATGCCTAAATGCCTATGTTCCTTAGGAGTACGCTTAGAGATTAAAAAAAAGGAATATGAAGGTCCACTTGTGCTATACTCTGTGTCAGCTGTGAAAATTGTATATATAAATCAGAGCTACCAGATATTCAGGAAGATAGGAAAGGTGTGGCGCAGAGGTAATGCTCCTCAAGTCTTCCCCACTTGCCTTACATTCTGTCTCATCCTATACCAACAGCTGAGAGGTAAAAATGAACATATTCTGCCTTGATTCCAAGGGTGCAATCTTTCTTGTCTGTGTGAGTGCTGGTAGAAAGTTGCAGCCATCGTTGTCTGCGTGGGCAGCCTCACTGGGTGCTGGTGAGGCTGACAAAGCTGGCTAGTGTAACACCACAGTCACCACCGAGCTGGTGTTAAATGTGACACCACCGTAAGGAGTGCAATTTCTGCCTGCTAGGCTGCCATGGGTAAAATAAACACAGATCACAAACACACAAACCCCATACTGCGGTGTTTCTTGCTTGTTTTGCTGTGCATGGAAATACAGGTGTTGTTTCTGAAAACTTTGAACTTAAAACAATGCATGACACCTATATTATTGAAATATTCCAGTTGTCCTAAATACCTTGAAACTAAATTTTATTGGTTCTCCATAATGGGTTTTTGTGGATTGTTTTTCTGAATATTTCTGACACAGTTCCCACTCATTCACTTCTTAGGATTTTTACATAAGTAGGAATCTTTATTTTCAATTTTCACATCTTTTCAAAGTTATACTGAAATGGTTTTGCTTAATGAGTTAATTTCATATGCATCACATGTTTACTCTGGGATACATATATATTAGTTTGTAAGCTTTATCAGCAATAAAGTCTTTAATTTTCTTCTAGTTGTAACCCATGTGCTTTATGCATTCAGAATGACATAGCACTAAAATGTCAAGTGTTTCAGCAGTGCTCAGGTCAGTTACCTATCATTAACAGCAGATATTGCAAGGGCAAAGCATAGAGCAGGAGATGAACTGGCAAAGGGTGGTGGGGAGGGGGCAGAGAGAGAAAGGACCAAAAGTACTGTCATGAGCTATCTGTTAAACTTTAATCACGTAGAGAGCAGTATATGGTTTATAGGAGCAATCTGAGAGGGGTAACGATGCAGATTCTGTGGAAGAGTCTTCACACACAGGTGGTGGACACCATTGCTGCTTGAAGTCTGCTTTGAATCTCTACCAAGACTCTTAATAAAAACAAAACCAAACCTTAAGGCCTGACATATATCTTCTTTAATATATAGCAGGTTTTAAATTTAACATTCCTGAGTGAAATTATTTACTGTAAATGGATACATCTTTTGTGTTATTATGGGAGCATCTAGAAGCCATTCCTAAATTGGGAAATTCATCAACTTGCAGCTAAAAGGCTGTCCTTGCTCTTGAAGAGCTATAATCATAGTGAAAACATTAGACATATGTAAAGCTGGAAGGAGGTGAAAACAACTCATTTCAGAAATGTAGGACATCTTCAGTCAATGAAATCTCAGCAAGATTGTGTCCAGGAAAAGGCAGCAGCAGGTATCTGTTGAATGCTAACATCAGTGAGTGGGTACAATGTATACGAATTAATTTTTACCCTGATAAGAGCAACTGGTTTGCACAGGTGCTAAAACTGTGCTGAGGAAATCAATTCTGTTATCTCCTTTTTCCTTCTTCTGACATTGAAGCAGTTTCACAGGGATATGCAGTTTAAGGAAGGCATCAATTTATACAAGCTCTTTGTATAAAAGTTGAACCAAATTTTGGTAGGTGGAAGACAAGGTGATTTCTGCTTGATGTGAACTAATTTTTGGAGCATGTAAAATCTCTTAAGGGGAAAAATGCAACAAGCTTTCAAAGCATAACAAGAAATGAATGCATGCGAGTGTATGCAGACTAGGAAGTCTACTGTAGCTGTTGAGACTAAGTAAATATCGACAGTCTGGGTTGTTTAATTTTCAAAAGCTGAAAACAGTTTTTGAAGAAAACACCTTGTTTCAGTCACCACAAAGAAAGAAGCAAGATTTGGAGCTGAAATATATATTTCATGTCAACAAAATACTATACAGGTTTAGTTTTGAATTTCAGTAAAATCAGGTATTTTGAAAGATTTTAAATGAATGCTAAAGGTTATTTTCAGCTGAAAAACCAAACGTTGCAATTAAAAATGAAGGAACAAATTATTATCAAATCTTTTCCAATAGTATATTTTGTGGTACAGTAAAGCTCTGTCAATTTCTGAAAGACATCAGCACTGCATTTTTTTAAAATTTTTAGACGTTACTGATGTTAACACTTGGTCAGCTTTACAAGCAAATCTGAAACACCTCCAAGAAAGCAGGGTTTTTCTTCAGTATCTACTGTTGTATGGCACTCCTATAAGTAAATAAAAAAATTATTTTAATCTCTCATTAAATAACTTGCAGGGGGAAGCTTGTCTCACATTCTAGAGTGCAAAATGAAGTTTCAATAGAGGCTATGAGCTGAAGATGCTTTTAGGCTATGAGGAATGGATCCCAGAGCCTCAGACATCTCAGGATCATTTTTGGGCTCTACCGAAATCCAGCTAGGTGGGATCTGCTGCCTAGTGAGCCACAGCTAGTGGAGAGCTACAGCTTTGAAATTGCTCTGCTTCCTAGTTCAATGCCCAGAGACATCCTTTTCCTACATCTTCAGTTGATATTTGGAATTCAGCTTCCTGTTTTCATACCAAAGCATAAATGATACAACATTTTAAAAGGCTGCTGTGTACTTGTAAGCATATTGGTATTCAGCTTCTGAAAGTTGTGATTTGTTTATTCACACATTGAATTTGAACTCTAAATAAAGGTATAGAGGCTGAACCATCCTAATCTAATTGTATATCAATGAGAAGTTAAATATCAAGTGAACATTAAGTGAAAATTTAATTAAGAACTTACACAGCTTAGATTAAATATTACCCTACAGCAGACTTTTCTACCCCCTACATTTATAGTATCACACTCCTTGAGTAAATATGGGCATATCTTTAATATTTTTAGCAGTTTCAGTGTCATGTAATCTCCTCACAGATGGGATCACTGGATCAGGACCTCTCTGCATACCATTGTACAACTGCTTCTTTTTATGTCAAAATAAAATATGATGAAAGTAAGAGAGACTTTGAAAAATAAAAGAGAACTAGAAAGAAGTTTCCAAATGGCTCATCAGCAGTGCTCTTTGTGGAGGGAAGGAAGGTACTGCTGGTCACAGGAATCTGAATGTACCTAAATTCAATTTTTCTTTAATTTTATGTAATTCTTTGAAAAGAAAGAAATATTACAGTTTGTTCAAAGTGATAATTAACCAGTTCTAACAAGAGAGCCAGAGAGACAGTACTATACAAGCCAGCATAATGTCATGCTCAACTGTTCAAAGGGAACCCTAAAAGCATAGTGATAATATTTGTATTTTCTGGCATCTTACATTCCTACATTCTTTTCCGCCATGTGACTGGCTTTTCAAACTGCTTTCTTTTGTATGCATGGAAATCCATGTCTACATAAAACTAGAGAAATCCTTGTTCTGTTCTCAGCCCAAGGATAAACGTGTGCTGGGCCTAAAGTATACACAGGCTTAATGCCAGGACTTTGCATGGGGATCAACTGCATTTTCAGCTAATGCATAAAATAAAATGCAACAAGCCAAAGCAGTGTTGTGCCCACCATTTACAAAAAAAGCCCTTTGAAATGAAACTCCTTATCCTCACCTTCACCTGGGCTATGCTTGTGATTTATGTAGCTGTGTTGCTGAGAGATGTGTTTCTCAAGCATGATCTGGTTTTCTACTTACGCATCAGTAAGTTCTTTGCTGAAACTTTATCACTGTTGTAGTGCTATGCCTAGGAGGAAATGGTTTTGTTCATCTGTTTCTAAAGAGGTGCATGGGAGAAGAGAAATGCAGAAGAGGAAGGGAAGTTCAGAGATGAGAAAAGGACAGATGAGACCTAACTATAATTTTATGGTGGCCTTAGTCCCATGAAAGGATGGGTAAATGTTGAAACCTGAAGGCCACCTCAGCAAAGCTCTCTCACTGGGCAATCCTCGGGGCTTTATTGCCCTTGCAGCCTGCGGATTTATTTGTTCAAAGTGTCAGAATCTGGTGAATTGTCTAAAGGCATGAACAGAAGTAGGCAGCTGTTGCCTGAGGATTGTTTACCAGCAGGGAGTTGTAGTAGTTATGGAATATTATCTAGGACATAAATCTGCCCCCCTCCTGGCACCTGCTTTTCCTCTTCAACTCGGAAGAGACTGCAGAATGCAAGTATCTGTAATTAGGCCTTCAAATGCACAGCTTGAAAGGAAACAATCTTAGCACAGCATAAAGACAATAGCACTTCCCTGGTTTGACTAAAATTTCTAAATGTCTTAATCTCCTTAATTTGCATCTCTAATGATGCTTTTTGCAAATTCCCTAAATAGAAACTGTGCTAATATGCAGACTGGCAATGCCCTTATTGATACTCTGTATTGTATTTATTTATTTATTGCTATTTTAAGCATAGCCGGGAAAGCTATAATCCATATTTAATTTTGGAATAGCAGTGATGTGAGAGGCTTTTTATGTAATCTCTGGAATAAAAACATATACAACATTAGCGGGGAGAAGGACAGAACTGGTGACCATTTACAGGGATGATCTGTGCATTCCTAGTGCAGAGGTGTAGTTGTGCAAAATAAGGTATCCCTGGACAGGGGATTTGCTGTTCTCAAGTTGAGACTCAGGTGATAATACTGCTTGTGGGTTTGTGCACTGCTGTTAATTTTACATAAGGAGATAAATATTGATCTTCCATTTTAATTGTTGCATCATTTGTAGACTTCAGGTAGTAAGATAATTTTCTGATGGCTAAAGGCTTCACAGGTGAAAGGGAAAAACAAGTCATCTTGTAACAAGTACATTTTTAGATCAAAATATTGGAAGTAATTTAAAATAACAAACTTCCAATGAAAAAGGAAAAATTAAAATTATTTTTGCTTGCAAAGATTTATAAGATGCTGCCTGAAGTTACTCTTGTTTGAACCAATGACCTTTGTTTTCCTTGCCTAAAACTTGTGCAGAGTTTTTGAAAATTTTATTTAACATCTCCTTTTACTACTCAGACCTGATATTGTCCCTACTTGAAATTTCCTTCATTAATAAGATAAATATGTGTAGTCTGGTTATAGTTAAACTCCTATTGTTCAAGACTTGTAGATGCTGAAGCTTAGAGTCAAGCACAAGGCCACCTTACTGTGATGGCCATGCGTACCACCAGTCAACTTTAAACCAACTAAACTGGCTTAGCTTGTAAAATCAGCAAAAATGCACTGTGGCTCCTTCTGATAAAAGAAAGGGGTACAAGAGATAAAAAGACAGTGGTAAAAATTGAGTGATCTCTCTATGTAGTATGGCAAGTAACTCTTGGAGATGAGAACAAAACACTGTCAATGGACTAACAAAATTAGGAGGTCAAAATTTTGAGAAGGGGGGAGTCAATAAGTGGGTGCTTATGTTTAGCTGTGACATAGAAACATCAAAGTGCTAGTGCAGATTTCAAGCTCCTAGGAAAGGGCCAGACGCTGCTCCCCACAATGCCTTAGCACTTAGTCTGTTTAAAAGACTTCATTAGACTACCCAGAAAAACAGCACACTATCAAATTCTCTAACAGACCATCTGCGAACAAATGCAGCAAGTTCTGCAACAGCTAAAAGGTTTCTTCTCAGCTTCTGTTTGCAAAACATGTGTGAGTTAATGGAGTATCACATTCACATGGTGCTGGAGCATTGACCTGGAGTCTCTTCAGGAAATAGATCTAGGTTTTATGTAGATGCACTGTGCTTTACAATAGGAACAGCCCACATTTTCTAAAAAGGCAATAGTGTTATTTGTTACACTTATCATATTTGGTATACTGTATGTTACTGTGCTGTTTCTTCTTGGAGGGCAGTGATCTTTCAAATAAATCTCATTTCTCTTTCTTTGCCAACTTAAGTATCAAGTAAACCAGGGCCAGGGCAGCTCAAAGTTTGGAGTAATAATGCCAGTTTGTGTGACTAGGGGAAAGAAATAATCTGATTTGTTTCCAAAGAGTTCTATGTCATTTGGGAAGGAATTTGGAGATTAGTTTAGAAATGTCTAGACAGCAGAGCACTTCCAAGGCCACATTCCTTGTGAAAGCATGCTTCTGAGATTAGTCACACAGATAGTGAAGAAACAGAACTATTTTCGATGCTGCTGTAAATCAATCTGTAATATTATAACTATTGAATATAGAACACGCTTATGGATTGTCAGGATTTCCTGTTAGTGCCTTCATCTCTTCTTTAGTGAGATATGAAGAAAGGATGAAAACATGTTGAGCAATTATAATTCAGCAGCTAAATAAATCTGGTCTGAAAATTTCTATCCCGTATCCATCCAGTATCGAAAAAGACTTGTATGAATTGTATATCCATTCTCTGAACAACAGAGCTTCCTTTCAACTCTGCATCCACTTCCACCTTTCTGAAATTAAGACTCAAACCACTTTACTGAAAAGAAAATTTTTAGTCAGATTTTGCAGAGTTGTGCTGCATTGTCATATTTTAACCAAATACATAATTCTCTTTAGTCACATAGAAAGACTTCATACAGATTATTCACAGAAGGATGAATATGCAAAAGATCATTTCCCCAGAATGACCGAGATGGAAATCATAGGTGTTAAATGAGAATGTAAATGACAGATCTCTAAATCTTTGAACCATGAGGATGCTAACTTTCAAACAGTTAAACTTACCCAGATCTTGACAGTTCTTTTGTGTTTAAAAGTATCTCAGATATATTTTTTACCCCATTTATTTTCATTCTACTCTTTATATTTTCTCCTACCTTTTCAAAATAATCTAAATCAACATTAGTTAATTAAAGTCTTCCAACTTCTCTGTGAAATGAAAAAAAATTCTTACAATGTTCATAAAAATATAGAGGTGGTAAAGAAACTGAGGCATCTAAAGGCAATCTGACTTGCCTGATGTCACAAAATTTGGTAGTGATAAAATTGCAAATGGAACAAAGTCTGTTCTTTATCTGCATTTTCTCAGGCTTTATATATACCCCAATCTTCTTGATGCCATAAAATTTTTAGAGAAAGACATCATTTCTCTTAATTTTCATTGATCCAAGCTTTTGCTGTAAGCAAACATTTATTTTTTTTTTCTCATAAGTTTGAATTTCTTTCATAGGCACTTTTTATTATTTTTTAGTAAATTCCTTTCAGTTCAGATTTTTCTGTAGAAATGTCCAGATCTATACACAATATTCAGTGAGCGTACCATGTTGCCATAAAAGACATTTCTCATGAACAATATCATTTACTTTATGAAATAAAACTGATTTTTTCCATGCTGTGACAGTATTATACATTCACATTACATTTAGGTAATTTTCCCATAGGTATTCCTGTTGAATTTTTTTCTCATTCGTCTTTAATGCATTCACTTGCATTTTTCCAGATAGAACCTACTTCACTAGTGACTGCCAGTTTTTATTTTCAGTCATTACAGGCTTTTTGTTTTCCCTCTATATAAGTTGTTTTTGAAATATTTCAAATTTCTCATTTTGAAATAATCTACAAATTTAATTACTGTGCTGCTCAGTCCTTCGACCAGGTGATTATTAGATGATTAATTTGAAAAAAAAAAACCAAACCCTATTCTTTATCTGACACAAGCTCTTTGGGATCTACTACTACTATGTCTAATTAAGTTGCTGAAATTCTGCCATAACCTCCTCTTGTCATTGATCTTTCAAAACAACACTGCTCTCCTATCAAATTTCTGCTCTGCCATTTCATGACAGCTTCCCACAGCTGAAGTGGATCATTGAGCCCCAGTTATTTATCAAACAAAGCAAGCTTTTTTTTCAGATCTGTTACCAAATCGCAGTAGACTTGCAATCTTTTTAGATTCAGTTCTCATGAAAACATTTAAGGTTGTCTGTCAGTAAGGATCTTTCCTCAAGTACCATTACTGCATTGACCACTCTATTTTCTGGTTATTAAGGTGCCTAGTATATATCTCTAAAACAGTAAAAGGCTGCTCATACTTGATTTCCTCAAAATGTCTCCAAAATGAGCAAATAAATACATTATTTCACTAGAACCAGCTGGGTTTTGATTTTAGCCAGTGAATTCTGCCCAAGGCACCAAGACACCATTCTGTAGTGAGCTAACTGTAAATTAGGAATATTGAAGTTAAGCATATTTTTCAGAGCTTCTTATCTGCTAGGCAGAACCTCCTGACTCCAAGTTCTGTGGGTAAGGACTTCAAATACAGTTTCTCTTTTAGAAATTTTACTCATCTGAAAAATCCTTTATATTTACCGTATTACTATATAGAACTGGAAAACCAATGCTATATCTAACAACAGTGAAAAGTTCAGATCAGTGGTACCTAGTTATTACTCCTCTTAAGACTGTCTTTTTCACAATGGCAAGAGAGAGCTGCCTTTATAGCTGGAGAGAGATTTTATGGTACTGTCTTCTAGTGGGTAGATGATTTCCAAGATCCAGCTTTGCCCATAAATTACAGAGGTGGAAGGAGGGTATTGCTTATCAATACATGCACTTAGTAAAGAGCAGATTCTGGCTTTTATTCTTTCTCCCTCCTCACCAATTATAACATGTTATTTTTCCTCAAGGGATGTGTTCCCATACTACAGGTACTGAAAAGTGGCAGCTGTTGCTAAATAGTGTTTTTTGAATGACAAGGACACTATCTGAGAAAATTAACTATTACATTAATTGTTTTCTTGATGTGATATAAATAGTTGCGAGTGCGTACTCAGGATGTCCACAAACCTATATAAAACAAACAGACAAAGAAGCAAACACTAGTATTTACAGAAAGAAAGAATAGAAAAGGAAAAACCAACCATTTTATCTCCTTAGGACCACAAGTGAGTCCAGAAGCTAAAGCACAGGTGTACCTAAAACACAGGTATGTCAGTCCTGTGGTCAGAAATGTTAAAGAAAAATAAATACAGACAAAGAGAAATATGGAAAAATATATGTATTCTTTGTCTTCAAGAGATGAAGATGATAGGAAATTTGTTTACAGATGCTACAAATACACCTAAACATCCATTCCTTCAACTGACACCATAAAATACATATTATTAGCTTGCTGGCTGGCACAGCACCTGCCTGTTACAGCACATAGCTCTGAGCTATCCAGCATCCTAAAACCCTATTCTCAGAGAACTGATGGGAATTGGATGTCATTTTCAGCCTTTTCTCTTGAAATGTCTGTGCAGAGAATACAAAGCTAAATGTTTTTCTATTCATTGTACAGCTTGAAGATGGCTTATTAGTGAAATGATTGATTTATGTTTTGACCTTTACTGTTCAGTTACTGATCTGTTTCTCTTTGCCTCTGAAAGACAGAAATGCATGTCTTATAAGGTAGCCCTGAGACAATTTCAAAACATGCTATTTTAAATGGAAACAATGAAACCTGCTATTTGAAAATGCTCCATGAAAGATATATTAATAAAAGTGATGGCACTAGCAAAAATACCAACAGTAATGACTTGGATATACCTTTATGTGACCTGGAAAACTGTCCCAGATGTAAACATATTGCATATAGCTGAATAGTCTTGTAAACATGAACAGTTATTCACAGACAATTGCAGTAATAAGTGCTTTTAATCAGATGTCTTATAACTGATTTTAGAGTATCTGAATGACTCTAAAAACACTTTCTGTCTTTGTTACTGGGTAGTTTCAAGTTAGTTTATTTAGTTTTAAGGCTTGATTTTGGAAATAAAAAGACACTCCCAAAGAATGAGTTATGGAGATATTAAAGAATTTAGTATTTCTGTTGCTGCTTGTTAATTTGCAAGTACGATCTTCAGAGTCTTTTGCTATCCCTAGAAACAGCACTCTGCAAAAAAACCCATACAAATCTAGGATGTCCTGAAGTGCAGCAGGTGTTGGCTGTGTCATTTCAGCATCAGTTTGGGGTTCAACAGCTTTGCAGGACTGAGATTGTCAGTTTGCAGGTGTTAAATTTAAAAGACTGTGATGCCAGCTGCATTCAGGCACCGCGAGTGTTCACGGCAGGCATTCAAGGGCAAATCATGCTTGAGCAACCTGATTGCCTGTACGAGTAAATGACTGGCTCTGCAGATGAGAAAAGAGCCGTGGAGGCAATATACCTTGACTTTGGTAAGGTTTTTGACACTATCTCCCACAGTGTTCTCATTTGATAGCTGAGGAGACCCTGGCTGCCTAATCTGATTGCTATGTGAGTAGAAAATCATCTGGGCTATCAGGCTCAAAGGGCAGTGATCAGTGGCTCGATGGCCAGCAGGCAGCTGCTGGAGAGTGGGTACCCAACACGCTGGGTGACAAGTGCTGGGGCCCTTAGTGTTCATCTGCGACCTCGGTGGTGACACAGAACAAACTTTTTGCATGGCAGAAAGTTGAGGGAAATGGCTATCATTAGGAATTTCAACTTTGATGCAAAGGCTTATCATGGCAAATCCATCCATATTTTTCCCAGAAGCAGTTCAAATACTAGCCTATCACTTTCTATTAAGATATTTATGTCGGTTGCAGTTGTTCCCCCTTCTTGATGATTCTTCTTTACATGGGACTTAAATGTTAAAGGTTAGTATTAAGGTCCAATTAATAAAATTGTTAGAGAGACGTCTCTGCCCAAATTAAGGTACAAATGAGACCATATGCTAAAGTCAATAGTACAGATTTTTATTTAACTGTAAGTGTGAGGTAGAGAGATAGATGGGGGAAAGAGAGACAAGAACTGAGAAAGAAAATTGCGACAGAGAAACAGATCAAGTAGAAAAGTAAAATCACCACTCCATAAATTCTGACAGCATCACGTTGGTCCTTTTCTAGTCTTCTCAGTGGCTGCAGACTGGACATGAATTGGTAGGTCCAGAGGGTTTATATTATGCTGAGGGTAGGAGGAAAATGTCCCCATGAGTCCTTGAGCCCTGCTAAGATATTGCAGCCATCTCTTATGTCAGCATAGTTGAGTCAATCATGGCCCATTATACCCCATCAGCTGAGATGAATACCCTCATCCTTCCTGTGAATACCCCAATACTTGGGAGGGGAGTAACCTAGGTGATTGCTACAAGTGGTCTAATGTTTGAGTCATTAATCACTAGCAGTCCAGTCTCTCACAGTCACTCTTCTGACACTAGACCTTTTCAATTTAGCTTAGTTCCTTGTCCTCTGTACCTTTGGTTCCTCTCCTTCTCTCTCCCTTTCTCCCTCTCTTTCTCTCTCCTTCCATCTCTCTTTTTTCTTTTTTTTTTTTTCCTGAGTGGAGATGTCAGCCAGTGTGTGGATGAATTCATCTGAGCAAATTGTCTCAACTCCCTTGATAGTCAGTGAAGAGAAATAGGAACTCTCGGGGTACAGCATATTTTCTAATTTAGAACAGGTTAGATGAATACATCTTACAAGTGGCTTCTTTTCTCTATTGACTGTACAAGATGCATGTCACAGGTATCTTAAGTTAGGCACAGTGATATCACAATATATCAGAGTGATCACAACCAGAAAGAATGATGTTACCACTATCCCATGATAATAGAAGCTATTTCTTCTTCATGTTTTAACGACATGTCATTCCTTCCATGTTCAGAGTCCTCTCCCTAAATTTCTGTGCTGGGTTATGTTTTTCCCTTTTTTTTTTCTTTAGATTTATGGACACAGTGTATGGGGACATTACCCCACTTCTATTATTCTGTATCAGGAGATTACAGGTCCTGAAGTTGCTTCTCATACTCACAAAAATGGTTGAAGGATCACAGTACTGTGTATCTCACTGCTGGATTTCCAGATGCAGATTTCACTTAACAGAAATAGAATAGATTAAATACTAATTTTCTGGTTATTTTCTTACAGTCTTTTACATTCCAGTTAACATATTAGCCTTTGTTATGTTGAATACTATCAATGCTCCCCAGTCTGAGAGATATTATAATGTATCTGGCTGGTACAAAATGCTTCTGCTGTGTTTTAAGTATAACATTATGCAGCCAATGAGATTTTAATGGCTCTTTATCACAGCTGGACTCCAGCAATAAATGCATCAAGACTTCAGACACATTCTCCTTCTATGTGACTGAGGACAGTGAAGGAACCCAAATACATTGGACATATGATGAAATTATTTTGATCTACAATAGAATAGCCAATGCTGTGGCACTATTTTCAAACTCCGTAGATTTAAATTTGGCTCACTTCAGATTTTAATTCAACAGAAAATTAATATTAGGCTAATTTTATAGGTAGAGCAGCAAACCTTCAAATATTTTCTTTCCAGATATTAGTGAAATCTCTGATTATTGAGCTTTTTCAATAGCAATTGATAATGAAGCCATCTGCTTTAGAGATGTAAAAGATCATCAGGTATCAGGTTTCCTATTCTTTCAGATTTCATTGGAACTATGATTTAAAAGAGGAGAAGTTGACCTACAATTTGTTTATTAATTTGGTGACTGACTGCATTTTTTCTTTTTTTATTGCAGGCATGTTTTCACCCTTTTTAAAATCATCCTTACTGCACAAAATACAGCCCAAGTGGTTTGCATGCATGTGTGAGCAAAAACTTAGGTCTATTGTGAAATAACATTGTACAAATATGAACACATTTGTCTTGCACTTTTATTGAAGACTATGGAATTGAAAAAGTAAACTTAGAGCAGTTCTTGGCCTGCAAGTTATTGCATGTTTTAGATCATTGAAATAAAAGCCATTTTCAGTGGCAGTGTAAACAAAGAGCAACTCTTAGCTCTTTTCACACTGCATTTCACAAAACAGCCTGATAAAAGCAGTTTTGTTCTACCTTTTATGAATTTCATGCAAGCAACACATTCAGAGATGATTGCAAGTCAGAGAAAATACAAGAAAATCTCTTATAAAGGAAGATTTCTCATCTCTTTCAGTAAACAGTAATAACTTTGCCTCTGAGACAACAGTATTCTCAATGTTCCATTCCCATTTAACTCATTGAGATATTAGAACTAAACACTACAACCCTCTCTATTTTGCATGTGACTTCTTGGTAGAATGTTTGAGTGTGACAGTAGAAGGAATGTAATGCTGTAATGCTGCTGTAGAGTAATGCTGGATGTTACACTGGAGGTACTTGATCTTTATCTTTTTCAGAAAAAAAGATGCAGGTGTGTATTTGGGTTAGCCCCATGTTTTGGATACTCAGGAAATGTCTACATTCATCATGACTTAGATTTTCACTACAGAGGAAAGTCTCTCTTCCCTTAGTCCTTTTTGCAGCATGCATATATGAATCTGTGTTTCTCTCTTCTGTATAGCAGTGTTGTCTGGACAAATAATTTATTGGTTTTGTTTTTGGGATTTTTTGGTTGCTTCTTTTTTATGTACAACTAGTTCTGTAAAATGCACAGAATTATTATTTTCTATGGTATTTTATTGTTTCTACTTTCAGTCACAGTGATACCCCCGAGCAGTGCTGGTGGCAAGTATTACAGAGTTTAAACATTATTGTTGTGGCTTCTCCAGCCCATTCTACCGGGAAGATTCCACTCTTCCTGAACAAGGAAGGGCCCTTGTTCATTGTGAGGGTGGTCTGCCCTGTGGGAGTGGCAGAACAACCCTGCACAAGCCTCGTGCTCCAGAACGGACACTGAACATTTTGAAATCCATACTATAGCTGACAAAATGATAAATGAGTATTTCATGAGAGGCAAGGTGGTCATTCAGTGTTTATAATACTGATTTTATGACTTAAGTTAACAAAGCTTCTGTTTCCTTACCACTTTTAAAATAGCTGGGGTGCTATCTATGACTAATACCCCTGTCTGAAGCCCATTTTCCCTTCCCTTTCTGACTGCTACATATTGTTGTAGATATTTTGACTGGGAGTTAATGCTTAACCACAGTAAGGTGTTCCTCTGCAGCACACATAAGCAGGAGGGTTAGCATATTTTTGAAAAATATTTAGTGTCTTAACCCTGGAAAGCATAATGTTAAAAACAAGAAGCTCTGTCCTGGTTGGAACTATCCATGCTCATTGTCCACAGTACTTATGACATACAGTGGTAATGTCATTCAGCAACCAATATTACAAAATTCAACATTACATACTCTTCTCACACAAAAATCAAATCCCCTTGAGGTACCTACACATCATGTTTCACCATCACTCTAAATTACTCATAGTCATGAGTGGCATGGAATGTGGGGGAAAATGAGGCAGTTTTGGGGGAAATTCTTGCTTCACTGGTTTGGAGGCTCACTCCTGAACAACTACAAGACTGTTAAAGTGACAGAATATTTGCAAGCGTATTTGCATTTTGGCCTTAAAGGAAAATTCTTGGGGATTTTTTAATGAAAATTTGAATGTGAGAAAATACACTGTAATTAAATTGTCTTGTTATCTGCTGTTTGCTGTTATGCTAAATGGTTGCCAAAGTTAATCAAATATGTTTGAACTGTATTGTTGAGAAAGAAGTGCCCATGATTATTCCTTCGGAATCTCTGTTATTTCCCCTCCAGATTGCACACACTGAATTACAAGGAGGAAATTCATTCACCTAACAATAGACATGTGTGCCATTTGAGATGTTTCAGCATTCCCAAGACACATGCAGGGGATAGGCAAATAGGATACAGTCAGAAGTACCAATCTCATAGTGTTTAAAACAATAGCATATCTTTATATTTCAGCAACTGATTCATATGCTGAATGTCTGCTTATGAGAAACATTTTTGATAAATATTCCTCATGCCCTTTGAAACGCCACCAGTGACTCCTCCTGGCCTTCAGATGCCTCTTCAAAAGGGCATTGTTGAGAAAGAGGTCCAATGTAAGCCTTGTTAGCCCTGTGGGGACAACCTAAATGTGCTAAAACACCTCAACTGGCACCAGACTCCTCTACATCGATAACAGAAGTGAGCTATCAGTTTTTTCGAGTGCAGAAATAGCCTACGGCAAGGACATATGGACTGAAAACCTAGGAATGATGATTATCTTCAGGACAAATAGAAAAGGCAGTGTCTTAGTGATCAAATGGCAAAAAAAAGGACACATCAGCTCAAAACACAGTAGAGTTTTTGAGGTGTCTGTGGAGTAGTCAAATGTGTCACGTGGCTTTACCAGCACGTGGCAGACACAGCACAGTAGAAATGGATTGACATTTCTGTTTTGGATTGGTGAGGGTGGAAGGTGTAAAAGTTTCAGCTGATGTCTGCAGAATAATTATATGGATACCAAGGAGTCCCATGCTGAGGATGCTGCAGTGAATCCAAGCTGGAGTTGTCTAGGCTACATCCAAGACCTGCAGCATCCGGGGACATTTGTCTTCTTGCCTTTCTTTGTGTTGTGGAAGATGGAGAGAGAGAAGTTAGATACTACTTTTAAACCGAGAGAGAGTAAAATACGATCTCAGAGGCCCGAGCTGTGGAGGTCAGGGGGATTAATAACTTAGAGCAATAAGCAGTAAGGACGAGGCGGGGGGAAGGAAATGAGAAGAAGACAAATTGGCTGTTTTGAGATATTTTTTTGCCTTTCAGTAAAAAAATAGCAATAAAATAAATCCTGTTGAGAAGGTGGGGTTGTTTATCAGTAGGAAGTTAATTCATGCTTGATTATACCTGACATTTCTTGTTCCTGAGCTTTTTTGGGAGATTTTTTTTAAAAAAAACAACAATGTTTATTTTCCTGCTCAGATTTGAAATAATGCATTTTCACTGATGTAAAAGCCAGAATCTGCATATAAATGGCAGTCCTTCGACATCACCACAGGAAAATTTCATTTTCTCATCCAAAGATGATATTATTACGTACATGTAATACTGAATGAAGTGTGAACCAGAATATTTTATTTAAATGCAAATTTTGAAAAATGACTGCAAGAGTATCTCTAAGTTCATTCAGTATCAAAATGCTGTTATTGGGTAAAATGGATAAACACTTAACCAAACAATAATTCAGCTTCTCTCCTATATATACCTTTTAACATAAATTTTTGAACTAGTCTCAAAGCTAAGCTACTCAAAACATCTTTATTTATGAGAAGCAATTTTTTAATGGAGCATAACTCTGTAAGTCTTTAATTTCATTTTTTATTCTGTTTGAGAAATCAAAGTATGAATGTTCAATGCCTTTGTTATATGAGATATTTATTGAGGAAATTGCCATAGGTATGTCTGCCTGTATGGTGCATGGACGTTACTTATCTTAATCCCAGTTTCCCTACAATTAATTATTACTACATATTTTCCTTGTTTTAGATATCTGATATTGTTTATTGATATTGGAATCAATATACTGAGCTAGAAAAGCTTTTATTTTTTGTTTGTTGGTTGATTTTGTGGGTTTTTTCATGCAATTTTATTTAAAGAAGGAAGTGTTTTGACTTGTTGAACCCATCCAATAGCAGTAAAGAGCAATAAAATGGTAGTGCTCCACTCTCTTTCTAGTTTCCTTTTGTTATAAAAAAAGATGCTTCTGTAACAGTTTCTGGTATATGAAAATTAAAGTAATGTACCATTTTCAGTACTCTTTTCTTGCATCCAAAGAAGAGCAACAAAGCTGGTGAAGGGTCTGGAGTACAAGTCTTATGAGGATTGGTTGAAGGAGCTGGGGCTGTTTAGCCTGGAGAAAAAGAGGCTGGGGAGCGTCCCTACCAATCTCTACAACTACCTGAAAAAAGATTATAACAGGGTGGGTTGGTCTCTTCTACCAGGTAACAAGTGGCAGGATAAGAAGAAAATACCTCTAGTTTTGCCAGGGTAGGTTTACATTGGATATTAGAGAAAACTTCTTCATGGAAAGGGTTGTCAAGCTGTGTGTCCAGTCTGCCCCAGGAAATGCTAGAGTCACCATCCCTGGAGGTATTTATAAGATGTGCAGGTGTGGCTCTTAGGAACATGGCTTAGTGGTGGGCTTGGCAGTGCTGAATTGATGGTTTGTTTTAACATTTAACATTTGATCTGTTAAGNGTCTCTTCTACCAGGTAACAAGTGGCAGGATAAGAAGAAAATACCTCTAGTTTTGCCAGGGTAGGTTTACATTGGATATTAGAGAAAACTTCTTCATGGAAAGGGTTGTCAAGCTGTGTGTCCAGTCTGCCCCAGGAAATGCTAGAGTCACCATCCCTGGAGGTATTTATAAGATGTGCAGGTGTGGCTCTTAGGAACATGGCTTAGTGGTGGGCTTGGCAGTGCTGAATTGATGGTTTGTTTTAACATTTAACATTTGATCTGTTAAGGATCTTTTCCAAGCTAAATGATTCTGTGCATCTAGTCTTAATTATGACACACATTCAGTGTGCTGCTCACAGTCGTATCTGGTGTTTTCTATCTGTCATTTTTAAATTGGGGTAGTATTTAGTAACGTTATTGATCTCATGACACACCTGGGCTGAAAGAGACTGCTAAGTACTGCCAATGCCTTTTTCCTGTCTCTAATGATTCAAGAACCACTTTTTGGTACTAAAAAGAATGAAGTTGCTAAAATTTGATGCTTTGCATCTGTAAACAGTAATTAAACATCTGTGAATAAGTGTACATTAACAGACTAGCATTGAATTTTAAAAAATAGAAGTGTCATTAAAACACAAAGTATAGCGATGCACAACTATAAAATTCTTCACTGTTGTAAAATAACAATAACAAAAAGCAGCTGCCTTTCAGAGGGATTAGTGTTGATATCATTACAATTTTCTCACTTTCTCTGTTTTGCAGTGACATATAATGGTCTACTCCCTTTAACTCTTCATCTGGCATCAGTACTGAATCTTTCATATGCCAAGCCTCAAAAATGCACATCATTTTAATATAAAATCAATAAATCACTGGGTCAACCACCCATTCCTGAGAGTAGAGATGCATTTTATTTAGAAAACAAAGCCTTCAGTAGATAGCTTTGAGAGCCTTTGTAAGAGTATCTTCCATTTCTTTTGAATTCTTCAAGAATGGGTGGATCAGCATCTGGCTCCATTAGATATCTGAGATGGTCCATTCCTTATGCAAGAACCATAAATAAATATCTCATTGGACCATGAGGGAAGTTTTACAAAACAAAATAAACCAAGAAAACTAGATAAACTAACAATGTCTGTCATAATTCTTCTTTGTTCAAGCAGTCTTTTGGAGAACTGCAGTAAATATGATTATCTCCTGTTTGTATGTAATTTTTTCATTTACTTTCCCCTTATTCCTTTAGAAAATCTAGATCAGTGCTTGGATCAAATAATGAATGAATCTATTTGAATAGCTGTATTTGCCTGACTACAGTTTTCAAGTGTCAGGTAGTCTTGACACATTGCATTTCTTAGAAGCCTATTGCAACACAAGGAGTAAACAGAAGCAAAAAGAAATAACATTTATGCAGTGAAAAAATGTAAAAATTAGCATTAATGGATCTCTTTGGGCTAAACAGTCTTTTTCTTGAGAATTTGAGTCCAGTCTTTTTACAGTCAACAGGAGTCTATAGCTTTGAATTATTTCTTAGTATACAGGTATGAAGAGACAATATTAAGGATACCTGTGCTTAGAAAGGAACCTTTCAAATCCATGGGTTTTGCTTTCAGTCTGTTAGGATAACACAGATTAATGTTTGAGCCAATTGTAAGCTGCTAACCGCATCCGTATTATAGAAAGTTCTGCAACTTATCGGAAAACTTCAAGCTTCGTAAGCTCTACTTAGTGAGCTCCTGTTCTGTTATAAATTACCAACTCCAGTATTACTGCAAATCCAAATAAACTCCCTGGTGATTACAGATTACAGTCACAAATCCAAAAGGTACAGCACAATATACTTTTCTTAGCTAAATTAATTATTTCAGTTCTGGGCAACTCAATAGTGAGAATTGAACCACCAGCTGGCTAATATGTGCAGTCAAAACATTTAGCAGCAGGTTTTTACATTAGTAACAGCAAGAATCCATTTCATGGAAGACAACAGAGAATAAATGGTTCTCATTTTAAGAGTCCTTAAGGCTAAAGTGCTTTATCCTCCTTAAATGTTCTGACTAACTACCACCACATGATGTCATCAAGATTAATTTTATGTAGGTAGTTTTTTCTGCAGAAATACTGTAGAAATGTGTACAAGACTATGGGAAGTAAGAAAGACGGAGGAGAGCAATTCATGCAAAATACAATTTTCCAGATTTGTAACCAAGCATTACAAGTCTTTCTTCTCTTTGGAGTACGAAGAAATCTCCTTTTTCTGGTTGCTGATATTGTGATTGTAAGCTCAAAGATGGAAGAAATTAGACTCTTTCCTATTCTCAGAAGTTTTCTTTTCCATGAGTCAGTGTATAGGCTAGACTTTGTTTAGAGAGGAATTTGCAGAGAAATTATGAAACTTTGTGGGTTTTTTTGGTTTTTTTTGGGTTTTTTTTGTTTTTTTTTTTGAAAGCATACAAAAGACAGTACATCTAGGAATGTGCAGTGTTGGTTTTCTATTCAACTGAGCCATCAAAATACTTGGTAGGTTGGATTATGGTGGAGTCTTTTGGTTTTGTCCTATCCCTACGCTCTCCACCTCCCTGGAAACACCTTTTATCAGATAATTTGAGGAAACTACATTAATTGTAAGAAACCTTCTTATTCAATGGCGCAAGCCTTAGTGCTTTAGCTATGTGAACTTCCAATAAAGTCAAAGGAGGTACAAATGTATTACATAAGCATCAGTGTCCAGTTTCATTGGGAAAAGAAACCCTCTATAACACTCAAAACTTGTCTATCAGAGTAGTAGGTATGACACAAGACTTGTTACAGACATTGATGAGTCTGATTTGTTTCATTTTGGTCTGTTTCATGAGATCACTGATCCAGGCTTGTTGCGATTGGCAGGAATGGGTCCATTAATTGCAATGGAAAGATAAGACAGAGGACATTTTGGAGATCAACATTGTTCTGGCATAACATTTTGAGTCTAGGAAGATTACAGTAATGCATTTCAAATGACAGGAGTTGCCTGTGACAAAGAAATTGAACTGAGTGCTTGCAATTTAGCCAAAATCATCAGTGGATGTAATTTTTTCAGCTATACAGGGGAATAAACTGAGTAACTCTCCAGATGCATTGCTTTGTTTGCCTGAGCATGACTTATAGACATACGTAGAAATATTGGACAGTCATTTGACCTGCCTGTGTCAAATTCTGTGTGAAATGGCCTGTATGTTCCAGGATACATTCTCTATTATCTCAATGGTTTTAGCAACTGGTCTTCAGCAATTAAATTGAGACACATAAACTTCTGAGATTTTAATTTAAAATAACAGGAGGCTTCCACATTCCCAGACGATGTCACAGATGTGTTGGGGCATTTTGAATTCTACCCTTTATTAGACATTTGCTGTGGAGACATCTACATTTATATTTTCTTGTCTGAAGCTAATCTTGGTGTGGGCACCAAGAGATGCATTTGGTGATTAATATAATTTATACAAGGCTTGATGTTTCCTAAAATTCAACATAGTAAATGGGGAAAGTAAGATCTTCCAATGAGAATTTCAGAGTAGAAATATTAAATTGATTTTTTTTTTTGCATGTTAGGCAGGTAACCTGGAGTTAAGATGAGCAGAGTCAGTTGTCCAGTTGGAGTATCTGAAATTCTCTAGATTATCTGTCACAACATTATGTGACTTTGAGATAAACCCCAGGTACACTGGAAATCTACAATATTCTGATATGGTAGCTGGAAGCTAGGCATAACATTTTGAGGGATGTCAAGACACTAGAGGCATTAGACAGACACTACGTCCAGGCATTCTTTCCTCTTACATGGACAAATTTCCCCTTCCAACCCAAGCCTTTCTGTGATTCTGTGGAATTCTGTTGCACCCAGAGAGACACACCAAAGAATGATACACACAATTTATGAGTGCAAAGCAGTTATTTACTGACTGATACACACAACTGATAACTGGGACTAATGAGCTACTAGGCTAAATATCAACGTGATCCTGAAATCATGAGATACCCCAAACTGGGTATCTCAGCTGGATGACCTCTCAGAATTGAGATGTGGGACAGGTTGGTGCTCAGCAATTACTGGGTTACCATTTCTTCTTTTTGTCTTTGTGATTTATACCTTCCTGTGTCAGATGTTATTCTTCTCAAGTCCTTCATCAGCTAAACAATTGCTTAGTAATTGCTCAGCTATCTCTGGTTTTGCTTTTCTTATATTACCTATTTTAGCTAATGAACTCTTCTTTATCAAGTGAGTACAAGGACTCCAGGAGAGTTGCTTTTTACTGGAAACGTAGTTGGAGACCAGGAAGAATACCACACTGCGTGAAATAATGCTGGGTTTGGGCAACTGGGTCCTCTGCAGGTCTATATTCTTCCCTATGCTGATTCTTTGATGAGTGAAGTCACTAGAACTTTGTCCAGCCTGAAACTGAAATGCTGACAAATTGTGTTTAGAAATCCTAATTTTGGAACAACACTGATAAATTAATTGTACAGTTATGCTTATTGAAAATAGTTGCAGGAATTAATAAAGACTTTTCCTCTCTTTTTTTTTTTTTTCCTTGAAGAACACTGTATGTATTTTAAAACCAAGATATGTCACAGTGAGAAACATGGACAAAGAAAAAAATGAAAACATTTCAGTGTGACAAAAATGCACAGGCAAATCTAAAAAAAAATGTTCAAAACACTATTTTCAGAATGTATACAGCCCACTTTCCTCTGAGTATGCATTAAATATCTCTGCAGACATTTTTTCTAGACAGAGGGGCTCTGCTTTGTCTGTTGAAAGAAAGGTCTGGGAATAAGGCACCAAGTTCCAGTGATTATGATTACATTTTCACTGGGAACAGCAATAATTAATACATTATCTGTTTATTGCTTTATAAACTTGCCGGTGTAATACCAAAATATGTGCAAATTAAAATATTGCCAAATTAAATTTTTCCCACAATTAACCCACTGGCTATGAAATTGTGATAAATAGATGTATAAATAACGTTTTTACGGAAAATTAGAAGAATCAGAATTTGATGGAAGCATTTATTAAAATATTTTTCTGGCCTACTGTTTGAATACACTGATGGTCTCTTATTTTCATCACTGGGAGAGGACATTCTTCCATTCCATGAAGAGTAGAATGGAAATTTTGTATTTTTCCATGGTATTTTTACCAGGATTATTTTTAATATTGTCATAATGTTGTTGATAATATTATAATCTTTTTCCTTATATTTCGTTTTAATCCATAGATGTAGAATATGTTATATAGACATCCAGATAGCTTTCAGAGTTGGGAAATGATGATGCTTAATGATGTTTTGATTTGTGCAGGGACAAAAACATCTAGGACAGGATGCTGTGTTGTTTAAGCATGCACTTTCATCTCACAGGAATCAGTGAGCTATGGAAAGGTGATTAAAGTCAAAGTATTGCTTACATGCATTCCTTGAAGATGAAAGGTATAATTCTGGCCTAGTCTGTCCTGTCTATTCTAATCACATTTATAGTTTTCCCTTTATTTGAAAACTGATTAGACAAAATATGTGAGGAGAAGATGTATCGGTTGAACAGTGTACTTTTTTCTGGAAAACTGTTAATGAATTTGAAAATTGATAGCTTTAAAATGAAAATTTTCAATTAAACGTTCTGTGGGGACTTGAGTTATTTTATAATGTTTAAAATAGCTTTTTGGAGAAATGACAAAGCACAAAATAATTTCAACTTAAAAATATATTACTTTCTTTTGTTTGGTTTTTATCTTTTCTTTCTAAGTCAAGCCATTTACTTTGCCTTAAATTCAAAGTATGATTTTCTTTAGGTAAACACTATATTTTTCACAAAAGAAAGCTGGATACAGGGCTTACATTTGGCCTTTTTAGCATGCTGAAGTAGTTTGCCAGTTTGATGGGTCAGTATTTCAAATATGTCAGGGATTGAATCCCAAAGTCAATTTTCCAGATATTTGGGCAATAAGACATCAGAAGGAAACTGAGAGCTTCTCTGGGAAAGATAAAAAATCTGAAAATTAGTGTTGTCATTGAATGTAAAATATTTCCAAATATTGAAATAGAAGACAGATGAACACCAGCTGCAGAAAATAGCAGTAGAAAGATGTTTATAGCAAGAAAATATGTAAAGGAATTGGAAAGAGACTATGGAAGGATACCCTGTCGACCTCAAAACCTATGTGGCCAGCATTATTCTTACAGCCTTTCCAAAAAAGGCAGCTCAGAGTTTTTATTCCCTTTAAGCAGATTCAGTGTTTCTTGCAAAATTCTGTTATGGGCAAACCCACACCTTTCATACCAAGCCAAAAATATATTGTGATTGTGGTGCAAAAGTTAACAGTTCACTAAATAATTGTTGCTCTTCCAGGTACAGAAAAGAACACAATCGTAGAAAAATAGCCCAATACTAATACAATAAATGTTACACTCCCACTATGGGCTCATGTGTAAATGTGCCTCTTTTCCCTGGGGTTATGCTTGCCCTTCCTCTCTCCTGGTTCTAAAGGCAATCAGCACTCATCTTCCTCAAGAGTGATGTTGACATTAGAGCTTTGTACTAGCAGAAGGCCACTGGTGGTGCTGGGCAATGCTTCCTCCGTGCTCCGTTTTTTTCTTGGGAGGATATTTGCTTGCCAGTCTTCCTGCATCTTCTGTTGAGTTTGCTTGCTTCTTTTTCCTTCACTAGCTTGCAAGGCAGATCTCTGTATGAGATTCTACATATGCATTCCTGAACTTTGTTTGTTGTTGCCCTTGAACTGAAGTCAGCTTTGCCCAGCTCCTGAGGCTGTATTCCTGAAGTGATCAGGAACAAACCATTGGTGATTTATTTGTAAGTCTGGGGCCTGTCTTATCCTCCTCCTCTTTGAGCACCCTCACTGTCTATGGCACCATCCTATGCTTGCACCACTCTACATAATGCTTTATTCTAGAGCCAAAGATATTTTGTTCTGTGTTGTTTATGTTTTAAAATAATGGATAATGTTCATTCAATACAGAATTTACTGCTTGCTGTTACTATCTTTTAATCACAGGTGTGTGTGTGTGGGTGTGTGTGTGTGTGTGTATGTGTATGAGTCAACATTATGATAAATATTTCTGTGTCACCACAGATCTAAAGCTAGGTAGAGATAAACCAAAACAAGGCCAAGGCTGGAAAGGTAATCCTCCATCAATAGAACAATTTTACAATCACTTTGCTAAATGAAGACATTAAAATATTAATTGTAATCTAATCCTGGGCTTCCAGAAAAATAAGAGACTGTTGTCCAGTTTTGACTCCTCTGAAAAAGAATGTATCTCATTTTTGTATTTTTGGTATCAGTACAGAGAGATGGAAAAAGATTTTTAAAAATTGCACTAATAAATGTCAAATTAGTAGATGATCAGCGGGTAACTAACAGCAAATGTTGGAAAAATGCTTTCAGAGATACAGAGAGGTCTGTAGATCAAGGCAGTGAAGTCAGAGCATGGAGTTAGATTGTTCTAAGGAAGATTTGAAAGTGTTACAATTTAGCACTCCACTTATGTAAATATTGAAGATTTGTAGTGTGACTTCTTTCTCCTTCATATAATTGGATGCAAGTCTGTTACATGGTGGATATTTCATTTTTTTAAATTGTCATATGGGATTATATGACACAAAAAAAGGATGGCCACTTGGCCTCATACGGAAAGCAAAAAATAAAATTGGAAATCAACAGATGTGGAGTGGCTTTAAACATATTACATTGGTTTATAGAGAAAAGTTTTTTTCTTTAAAAAAAGGTTTAAGTCAAAATGAAAAAAGCAAAGATTTATGCTACTGCACATATGGGATTTTGGTTCCTTTTCCATTGCTTAACTCAAGTTTTTCATTTTATAGGTTCATATTTAGACAGTCTCACCTTTGGATAAGGGTAGGAATAAGGCATGGATTTGATATTGAAGGGAGAAATTTCACAAACATAGAAAGTTTACAAAGTAAAATCCCTTAAGCCATTTCAAAGGGCCATAGTACCTTAAACTCCAAGAAGTTTAAGCTTTCTGATAGTTTCGACCTTTTGGTTGTATTTCTCCAGAGTGTTATCCCACTGTAATTTGTTTTATGAAGGATAAAGAAAAACAGGAATCTCATGCAGTTCAACAAACACAGGTGTAAAGCCCTGTGCCTTGGGAGGAACAACACCATGGACAAGTACAGGCTGAGGAAGGACTGGCTGGAAATCAGCTTTGTAGAAAAGCACCTGGAGGAGTAAAACATGAGCATACTGGAGCAAGTCCAGTGAAGAGTCACTAAGATGATCAAAGGGCTGGAGCATTGGAGGTATGTGGAGAAGTTGAGAGAGCTGGGACTGTTTTGGCATGGAGCAGAGAAGCTGTGTCCAGGGGGAGGATCGTATCAATTTGTACAAAGTTGAAGGGACGATGCAGAGGATGAAGCCAAGGTCCTCTTAGCAATAGGACAAGAGGCAATGGGCACAAATTGAAAGAGAAGAGGTTCCCTCTGGATATCGGGAAACACTGTTTGACTGTGAGGGTAACCAAGCACTCCCACTGGCTGCCCATGGAGGTGGTAGAGTGTCCATGCTTGGAGATACTTAAAATCCGTTTGGACACAGTCATGGGCAACCTACTCCAGATGGCCCTGCTAGATAGGAAGGTTGGTCCAGCTGACCTCCAGCAGTCCATTTAAACTTCAGCTATTCTCTGATGTTGTGATCTTGGAGCTTTAATGTTGGTGATTTGTGCAACTGTCTCTTGTGTCATGAGAGAAAAAGGAGTAAAATTTCTGAAGAGTTTTTAAAAGGCTTTGTATAAGAAGTCTTTGCCAACTGTAGACACTTCAATAAAATTTCAACGTCACAAGAAGAAACTGCGAGGTATTTTAATTATGAAGGAACTTAAAATGTGAAATATTATTATCTCCACTAATGCTTTTGTTTTGGCTGTTGCTTACTAAAATGTTCTGTAATAGTGAAGGTACAAAATGGAGGTGCTATAAGAGATCCAGATTTCCAGGTACAGCTGTACATAGATAGAAGTTTGTAGTCATCTGGTGATCTTTCAGTGCTTAGAAGACTGAGTACAACTTCCATCAGCATTTTCAATTTGGGCAAACAGCTTCAGAAAATGCAGTTGTATGGACAGCAATGAAGATTTCTCAGCAGTATTTTGTACTACAATTGTCATTTTGTACTGTTGTTTTCTATATAGCTGAAATTTTTGTCTGATTAATTTGAATGAAACACCTGTTGCTGGGTTAGAACAAGCAAAGTCAGAAATTGAACCAGGTCCCTTCCATCACACTGTGAAATACAAGTATTCTCTTTCATCTTATAATTTAAATTCTTGTGAGAAAAGTTCCCAGGAAATAAGAAATAGATGTAGTTCTATAGAAGTACAAAGTAGGTACATTTAACTTTGAATGTCATGCAGCAAAAATGCTTTTCAGTGTGTCTTTCAATTCATGCCAATTTGCATTAGAAAAGTGTCTAAGTAGTTAACTTATTTAAATAAGAGCTTTGAAGAGAGGCTCAAAATTCTGCATAAAAGATAGGTATTCAGTAGTGTTTACTGAATTAAATAAAGTATGTTTCAAAAAGAAAATCTATTTCTTCACATATATGGCTGAAGATTTTTTATGGAGACACTGTGTTGAATGGTTGAATTTGAGTTGATAATTTACAAAGACAAACAATATAAAAGTAATTTTTAAAAAGGCCGTGTAATTAAGCATGTCAAAAGGAGCCCTGGTAGTATTTGGCTTTATATTTGTACCTGTGTTTATTCATGGAAATAAGTGTTGCTGAGAAACGATTAGATTTTAAATTTATATTTTTAAAATTGAAAAAAAAAATTTAAAAATGGATTTTTAAATTTAATTGTTATTAATCCAACTGTTGTTGAAAGTATCTCTCTGAGACATCAACTTGTATTTCAAAAAGATAATTAGCAGAACCCCATCAGTGTATATTAAATATTTGTGTTAAAACATCTACTTCAAATCTAAATACTGTTTTGAAGAAAAGCTTGCAGACTGTGCATAGATGATATACACATTTGATTGTATCCTGTTGACCCCATTTTGACGGGACATTAACTTCCATTATGCAGTTCACTTGTGTTTCACCTGACATGTCAGCTGCAGTCTATAGTAAAGAGTCAAAGCTTCACAGAGTATCCAGATAATATAGCCAAGATTTGCTGGGAGATCAAGACGAAGTATTTTCTCTGAAGCACAAAACAGAATGGTTCTAGTGTAAATAAAGTTGTGCAGAGAAGCATGAAATTGAGAAAGTTCTTGAAGCCTCTGGGAATGGAGGGAGCTAGTTCTTCTGCCACATTTGACACCCTTGGTTGGGTGATTTCTCTTCCAAATGGGGTGAAATAGGATAAGAAATCAAGAAGTGCCCATTATGCAGACCCTTTAATTTCTTAGAAGGTTATAATGTCGAGAGCCAGTAAAATGCATGGCCAAGGGAAAAACTATTCTATCAGTAAAATGTTGCAGTGATATGAGATGAGTGTATCAAAAACTCCACTGCAGCTTAATTTTAGCTGGTATATGTTTTATTGTGTGTTTGGGGTTTTTTAACAGAATATGTTTTATTACTAGCAAAATTCTTCATTGTTGTTAGTGCTCTTTTGCTTTAATTCTCTAAGGCAGTTCAAAAGTAGTACTTATAAATTGTTTCACAGAGCTTTGAATGGGTTCCTTGTTGTCTAGGCATGTTGCTGCAGCTCAGCTAGATCATGCAAGAAACCAATTAACCTATGTTTTCCAAACGAGGCAATTTTAGAGTGTGTGAACAAAATGCGTTTGTGTAAAGTGATACAAGGTAGCAAATGGGCAGGGTTTTAGTTGGAGCGAGTTCATCCAATTGTGGATTTAATCTCAAGAGATGTTTGAGGTCCTAACATGTCATTTGGAATGGACAACCAATAATTCTAGATCAATTAATTTATAATAAATGGGAAAAATTGAGGTTCTGTTTCTTGTATTTTAATAAATTGAGCTTATATTCTTAATAGTTTTGTTTGGATTACAGGATAAATATAAATTTATTTGCTGGCGTTCTCTATAGGCTTTCTGTCTTTATTTTGGAACATTTTACTTATTGGCAACTAGCCATGCATGGTTTTGGGGGGCTTCTAAACTAAAACTTCTGTGATCACGCTGAAAAATAAAATGTAGATGGCTTAATTAAAGAACCTATATATAGTCACCTAGTATCATTTGAAGTACCATAGGATGCCTTTTTCAGCTTCCAGCGGTTACTTCAGAAAAATATTGGCCTTGGTATAACACATGATGTAATGTCTCATGTCTTAACTATCATAGAACATTCCAAATAACACTAGACATCTTTATTTAGTCACCTAATTGACACCAAAGTTATATTGCGCTCTTGGAGAAGGATAGAGTTGCTTATGTTTAGGGTACAGTATTCTTTGGGTGGGACTCAGTTGCAAACTAGAATGCTCAAATTTAGTTGTGTACTATACAGGTGCGCACAAGCAAGCCAAGTGTCTGACTTCCCATCCCAGTCAAAAGATGTCTAGCAAATACAGACAATAGAGTCCAACAACTTCCTTATTGGTATCAAATCAATGTCCATACGTGGCATCTCAGAACGTAGTAGACATTGCTTTGGTAGTTGAACCAACATCAGGAACTGGCTCTCAAGGCCCTGACTGAATTGGCTGAGGACACCTTCTGGTTCCTGCACATGGGTGTTTAGTGTTGCTTAAGCCACTGTAGGCTTTCTGTGACATTTTTCCAGGGCTGCCAGATATAAGACAGCATTCATGTCACTTCTGGAGTAGCAGCTGAAGGGCAGCTGGGGTACATTACCAAATTTCAAATGGTGCTCAATACTTAGGTTCAGGCAACTTAATTAAAAATTGTCATCTCTGATGATGATAGTAGGAACCAGGGCCTGTAAAGAAATGTGGGTATCTTTATGTTAGAGTTGAATCTTCTTTTTCATGTCTGGGGTTTTTTGCATTAATCTAATTGTCTGTGCCGTACGAGACTCCCTGTCCTTTAGTTGCCAGCCCAGGAGGAAATAAATCTCTCAGAGATCTTGCATTGCTTCAGCCAGGATCATGCCAATATTTCAGATAAAAGGTAGCATATTGAAGGGCCCTAGACACTTTAGGCATCTGTGGGAAATCTTTAAATATAAATGTCAATGAAGTGATAATATTTCAAGAGCTTCACAATCTGAAAGTGATCCTGAAGTATAATGGCAAGTAGTTTGTAAGTATAAGTTTGTTAAGAACTCAGAGTGTTTAGAAACAGGAGAAGAAAAAAATAAAATCAGTGGCACATACATACACTTAAAAATAGTAATTACAATTCTTAAAAGTGTTATCCTTTCAATAAATTAGATCAGGTGTCCTCTAAGTAGAATTTGCTAAGATTTTCACTACAAAAATAGGCAAACCATCATACACAATATATGTGAAATTCACATATTTATTTACTGTGTAAACAACCCAAGATTCTATTATCTGAGAAATAATCAAATCAAAACACTAAGTACCTGAAAGGAGACTACTAGTCATTACAGAAATGTTACTATTTAAAAAGTTGAGTGATAATCTGGAGTACTTGAAAGGCACAAACTGAGGAGTGGAAGGACAGGTAATTGTTTTTCCACCAAATGAGGTGTTCAGTGCTGCCAGCTTCACTCTTGGCTGTATTTGCTGTAACATTCTCTGTCAAAGTACTTAAGCAAAGATATGAATCTTCTCTGGGAAGATATGAGAAATGAACTGTGACTTTCTTAGTAGGTATTGGAAAGAAAGAGCACTGATACCAATGATTTTTATAGAGAGAAGTAAAGAATTTCTCTTTGAACAAAATGTTGATACCTGGGTACACTATTTAGTGCACATGCTGTTTTTCATGTTTCCTGATAGAACTGAGCCTTTATAGTAGCATTGTAAGGGGCATGGTGTCAACTAACTGAGGATAATGTTTTTTCCTAGTCAGAGACTTTGAAAATTGAAATAAAGATAGAGCATTTGTGAAAGGAGAGAAAGAAAATCAGATATTGATATGCATAAAAATAGATTTGAGTACAAGGATATTGCTTTTTTTGGGTTCTAAGGTCTATGTCTTTCACTTCAAAAATACTTGCTGCTGTAAAGAACTGTCAAAATTCCAAGTCTCTGGCAGCATGAATTCTAACCTCAGACGTTCTTTTCCTTTTGCTGCTACTTGGAAGAGTCTATGGTTTCATTACATCCCAGCACACAGCTACTGGAATGCGTTTATAACCCATCCATTACTCATCATTTCAAATTGCTGCCTATTTCACTGCAGTTAACCTGGCACAAAGTGCCTTAGGTTCTTGACAGTCTCTTGCCTTTGCCATATTTGTTGGCTTTGATTGATTGGCTAAGTGTTTTCCATGCTCCCATGTTACTGTTGCTTTTGTTCCTTTGAGTCTGTCATGATCTCACAGATGGACTCTGTAGTAATGACTTGGACTTGATATCTTTCCCATCCTGAGGTTTCTGGCTCTCAGCATTTAGCTTGGTTCCTAACAGGAGTTCCCTCCATTGTACAGGTAGGATTCAGCTATACTTAGCTGCTTATCTATAGGTGACTTTAGACTCTCACTGGCATTTGTAATAAACTGCCTGATTTACAAACTGCACATCTGTCCTTAGACAAGAAGCATAATTTTTATAATTAGACTACGACTTATTTACATTACTTATAGCAAAGGTTTTTATTGTAAAAATGAGGAAAAATAAATCTTCTGTTTGACTACATAGGGACTAAAATAAATCCACAGTGTTTGGCTCTGATCTGATAATTTTCCATTCGTGTTTTGTTTTCATTCCCTTAAATTGGCTCTGTTTAATACTGAATTAATGGGCTGTCTCTCCCTTGGTCCTAATTTCTGCATCAGAAATTCTGTTTCTAATGCCACACATCATTGTATTTCCCAAACTCCTGCTATTCTGGCAGATGTGATTTGATACCATGTGTGAAGGACTTGGATCAAAGTAGACTTTTATTTATACAAGGCAGGGAGACTATATCCAGTGAGACTCAGAGGCTTATCCTTATTCATTTAGTTTTAGTTAAATAATTATGCTTTGATACACAGCCTTTAAGACTCTTTATTCTTAAGTGGGAATTTAGAAAATCATGCCTTAGCAACTTAGCAGAATGTACATTTTCTGCTTTTTCTTTGCCTATTCTGCTTAGGAACAACCTATAGCCCAGTTACCTGTGGCTGGAATCTCATTGTTCAGAGACTTTTGCTACATTGCTGTAGAAGGCTTGACTCCTCTGTCAGCTCACTTTCCACTACAGGGATTCTCAGGAAATAGAAGCATTGATTATACCAAGCCTTCTCAATCTCTTTCATAGCAGGAGATGACTAAATAAAAGAGTATGTGAGCACCATGAGATGTCAAAAATGTGTAAGCCCTTTGGGAAGGCTTAACTGTGGCGATGCAATAGAGCTACTGCTGAAGAGAGACTGGGGTGTCCTCTGCAAGCTCTGCATTGAGTGCACCAGTCTTACATTTGTGAGTGCATGAAGATTTCTATTGTCAGGTGTAACAAACTTCAAAATGTCATCTCTATTCTTGTGCAATTGTTGTTCTCTCTCTTGTTCTGCTCTGTGTTGCTTTGAATGGTATTTTTTAAAGTAACACGACCTGAATTGCTTTCAAGGTACAGAGACACAGATGGCTGTGAACTGATCTTGTTAGATTTTGTTAAAATGACAGATGTACTTTAGAAATTGAATACAGGTGCTGCAAAGAAAAAGTTATTAATTTGTATCTGATTTTGTCTGGAGACAGCTGGTGCTACAACCTTTTTTTTTTTTGATAATGGGGATTCAGGAATTTTATTTATTTTCATCTGATATGTCACTTTTAAAACATAGTTAAATGACTCTGAAGATGTTATCAACTGTAATAAATAAAAAAAATATTTGATTCTCAGAGTTGCCAAGTATTGTACAGTTGCAGAATCATAGCACATTTTAGGTTGTAAGAAATCTTAAATATCATCTCTGCCATGGATGGGGAAACCTCCTATTATTACATGTGGCTCAATACACCTCATCCAACTTGGCCTTGAACTCTTCCACAAGTCCCAATGATTTCAGTATGTTTTTAGTTGTTTTATTTTTTTTTGAGTACCTTTGATAAAAAATAAAGCTAAAGGATTTTGTTCTAAGTATTTTTCTGTATTTGCACCTGAGTCCAGGCTAATCAATATAAACATAGTTAGACATAATGCCTATATATATATTTTGCAAAGGAGATTTGTTTTTATATAGTAAAATACTGAAAAGTAAATTCTTCTGTACATCCTTCATGGTACTTCATATCAAATCTTCAACTCCCATTTAACTTTTTACCCTGAGCAGAGCTAACTGCAAATTAATACCTTTTATTAAATCAGTTCTGGAGGATTTTGTGGGACC